>PVLA01014591.1:0-29643 GCA_004027455.1 Hydrochoerus hydrochaeris | reverse complement strand
CTCTTGTTATTTTCAATAAAATTGTCTATATCATCAAATATAATATAAACTTAGCATTGCTTTACACTATTAATAAAATCTAAACATTGGAGACATTATAGGACTTCAAAGGCAGTTAACAATCAAACCAGAATGGGTATCCTATTGAATCCTGTCATCTTCAGAGTAGTTGCCCCTACTCTCAGACTCGACACTCTCAGCCATACCAGATTCAAATAAAATCAGTCAAGATAAAACAGTGATATAACCAATCTTCTCTGCCTTATCTCTGCCATGTTATTTTTCTGTTGTTATTTGTTTACTTTTCTCCTTCATTCCACTGTCTGCCCCTTTCTTTGAGGCCTTTCTGCCATTATTCCTGGAACCCTGGTGATTTTCTTCTCTCTCTCTAGAATGTCCTTCAGTATTCTTTGCAGGGTTAGATTGGTGGTCACAAACTCCCCCAGTTCCTGTTTGTCATGGAAATATCTTGTCTCTCCATTAATTTTGAGAGACAGTTTTGCAGGGTACATCAATCTGGGTTGGAGGTTATTTTCTTTCAGGACTTGGAAGACTTCACTCCAAGCTCTTCTTGATTTGATGGTTTGCATTGAGAAGTCTGCTGTGATTTTGATGAGTTTTCCTTTATAGGTAATCTGTTTCTTTTCTCTGACCGCTTTTAATATTCTGTTCTTGTGATGGATTTCTGGGATCCTGATTATTATATGTCTGGGTGTAGATCTGTTTGGGTTGTAGCTGGCTGGAGTTCTGTATGCCTCATTTATCTGAACTTCACTTCCGTCACCTATGTTTGGGAAGTTTTCCTTAATTATTTCTGTGAATAGACTTTTTATTTCATTTGTATTTGTTGCTGCATCTTCATTCACATATTTTATTCTCAGGTTATAAATCCTCTTGTCATCTTCTAGCCTTTGTATCATTGCTTCCTGGTTCCTTGTTACTTTTAAGAGACACTTCCTTTCACGATCATACTTTGCAAATCAATCTTCAAGTTTTGAAAGTTTGTCTTTAGTTTCTGTTAAAAGATTTTGCCAGGTTTCATTGGAGTTTTTAATTTCCTGATACTCTCTTTGGATCTGTTTCATATATTCTAGATTTTGTTTATATACTTCATCAAAGGCTTCTCTCCTTTCTTTGGGTTCCTCTATTCTTTCATTTGTGTCTACTTGAGGATTATCCAGGACTTCTTTTGTTAATCTTCTTATATCTTGCTTCACCTGAGTTACAATTTCAGATTTAAATTCGTCGATGAGGTCACGGATGTATTTCTCTATTTCCGATGAGGCTGTCTCTGACATTACAGGTTTGCTACTCTCAACCTTCTCTGCATTTACCTCTGTTGGACTCACTTTTCCTAGTTCTGCAGTTCGGGACCTTTTGTTCTTCCTCTGTCTTGTCATGTTTCCGGCCCCCTTCAGATGGGTGGGTGGTGGAGGTCTCTGGGTCTTTCGCATTGCTTACAGTTTTTCTGCAGCGCACTTGCTAGGGAAGTACCGCCCCCCTGTCCGCTGCTGATTTGCGATTTGCATGCTGAGAGCTGGCTCCTCCCCCTAAGCCAGTCAACCAGTTTATGCTTCAACAAGTTTGTGTGTTCCCTGGGGATGCCACTGGCCCAGAAAAGCCTCATCCCTGGCTGTTGGGTTTCAACCAGGGGCATGGCCCTGCCTGAGCAGATCCCACCAATCTGCTTTGGACTAGGGGTCATCAGCGGACCCTGCCTCGGGTTTTGATTTAAGCTGGCTCTGCCCAACTCCAAAATGTTGCCCAGCCAGTCTTCCCGGTTTGGGGATTCCAGTTCCCATCACTCACCAAAGTTCGTGCAGCTCGACTGGGTTCCACTCCCTGTCTCAGGGCCTCCCCAAGCCGAGGGTCTGGAGCTCACCAACCCCTGCTCTCGGCAGGGCCACGATCTCAGCTTAATCATGAGTCACCTGACTTTAAGATGTGCCAGTATAGCGATCAGAGCTTGCCCAGCTCCAGCCCTCTGTCCATGCTTTTTCTTCTTTCTTTTTTTTTTTTTTTCTTTATCTTTTTCCTCAGTTTCTTCCTGGGTCCTGAGAATTCCTCTCCTTTTGTCTGGCTTTCTCCATGTTGCCAGATTCCAGCATCTGAGTTGTTTTCATTTTTTTTTTCCTCAGAGATGCTCTCTTATTGTGCCACCACTTAGTCAGCCATCTTGCAATCCTCACCTATTTCTTCTTTCATTTCATCTGTAGCCCACTGGTTGTTCAGAAGGTTGTTATTTGATTTCCATGTATTTATGCAGGTTTTGCAATTTCTTTTGCTATTAATTTCCAATTTTAGTGCGCTATGGTCAGATATTACACATGGGATAATTTCAGTACTTTTGCATTTACTTAAGAATGTTTTATGGGATAATATATGGTCTGTTTTGGTGAATGTCCCATGTACAACTGAGAACAATGTGTATTCTGATGTGGTTGGGTGGAACACTCTAAACATCTACTAAGTCCAGTTGCTAACAGGTATGATTCAGTTCTATTATTTCTTGCTAACTTTTTATCTGGTTGATCTATCTCTTTGTGACAGTGGGGTATTAATGTCCCCTGTTATAATTGTGTTCTTGCGTATTTGGTTTTTCATGTCCATTAGTATCTGTCTTATATAGTTGGGTGCTCCTGTGTTTGGTGCATATATATATTTATAATTGTTCTTTCTCTTGAATTTTTCCTCTGAGTATGTAGTGATCTTCTTTATCTCTTTTAATCATTTTAAGTTTGAAGTTCGCATTGTCTGCAAGTAGAATAGTTTCTGGTTTCCTGTTGCATAGAATATTGTTTTCCATCTTTTGACTTTTAATCTATGAGTTTCCTTTTGGGTTAGATGTGTTTCTTGTATAGCATATTATGGGATCCTGTTCCTTGATGCATTCTGTCAACCTATTTCTTTTGATAGGTGAATTGAGGCCATTTACATTTATGGATATAACTGATATTTATTGGCTTGTCTTTGCCATGTTATGTTTCAGTTGGTTGCTTTCTGCTTTTCTCCCTTGTTTAATTACTTGTCCTACCTGATGGTTTCTTTCTGTTGTTCTGAGGATTGTAGTCATTTTTATCTCTGTCTAGTATGTCTTTCAGTACTCTTCTAGGGTTGTTTGATGGATGTGAATTTCTTCAGCTGTTCTTTGTCATGGAAATATCTTGTTTCTCCATTAAGTTTGAATGAAAGTTTTGCTGGGTTCATCAGTCTGGGTTGAAAGTTGTTTTCTTTCATGGCTTGAAATATCTCACTCCAAGCTCATCTTGACTTGAGGGTTTGTGCTGAAAAGTCTGCTGTGATTCTAATGGGCTTTCCTTGATAGGTGAGTCATGCCTTTTCTCTAACAGCTTTTAGTATTCTGTTTTTATGCTGCATGTCTGGGATCTTAATTATTGTATGTCTGGGTGTAGATTTATGTTGGTTGTGATTGTTTGGTATTCTATATGCCTCATCTGCATATCAGAGTTTTTTCCCCCATGTTTGGGAAATTTTCTGCTATTACTTCTGTGAATATTTTAGTTATATCATTTGCATCAACTCCTGCATCTTCACTGATGCCTATTAATCTTATATTGTTTCTCTTGGCATCATCTTGAGGCTGCTGGATTGTCATTTCATGCTGCTTTGTTATTTTTAAAAGGTCTATCCTTTCATGATTGCTAATTGCAATCCTGTCCTTAAGGTCCGAAATTCTATCCTCAGCTTCATTTGAACAGTTTTGCCAGCTTACAATAGAATTTTTTTGTTTCTTGGATGTCTCTTCTGAGTTTGTTTCATGAATTCTGCTTGTTTTGTATATTGTTCATTGAAGGTTTAAATCTGTTTCCCATGCTCCTGTACTATTTTACCTACTTCTTCTCTAGCTGCACTGAGCAATTCCTTTACTAAGGTTGTTACTTCTGTTTTTACATGAGAGATTACTTCTAATTTGATTTCCTCTATAACCTCATGGAGTTGTTTTTTTATTTTGCTTGCTATCTTTTCAGAAATTTCCAGTGTGTTACTTTTGAAGTCCTCTATTTCAGTGACTCCTGTACTTGCTCCTGGTGGACTAGATGTTTACCATTTTCCCCTTTTGGGTTACCATTTGGTCTTTCAATCCCACTAGTGTCAAATGTTAGTAGTGTGTATCTTGGGGTCCTACTGTAAGGTTGATGTTTGTCCAATTGCCGGGTCCTACAATGAAGAGGTGGGCCAGTCACCTGAATTTGCTCAGTAGGGCCTGTTGGGTGAGTCCTGTGTTTTTTCTAGGCTGACAAGCCTAGGAGTACTGATGGAAATCAACCCCTAGTTCCTGCTGTTATTATGTCTTTAGGTTGTTCAGAGTCACCAGATCTCCTTGCTTATAGTGTTTGTCTCACCTTGGACCCTACTGTGTCTCTAGGTGTCCCACAGGCCCCCTTAATTTTCTCTAGGTGGGGGGAGGCCTTATTGGCACCCTTCTCAACCTACCTGATATTCTCTGTGTGGAGGAAGGACTCACCCACACACTTGCCAAACTCGCCAATGGCCTACTTTGGAAGGGGACTTCACTATTGCTCCTGTTTACCCACTGAAGGTGGCAAACTCTATTCCTATTTTAGGGGCCAACTCACCTCACTGATGGAAGTCTGTTAAGTTCTTCTGTTTGGATGAGGGGTTACTGAGTCTCCCCTCGATACTGCATGGTTAATCCAGTGCAATCCAAGGTTCTGAGGGGAGGTGTGAGAGCTGAAGATCAACAGCAATACTAAGTCCAGGAGGTTGAGGGGGCAGTCCCTGATGGCAACAGTGAGACTGTGTGGGTGTGTGTTATGGGCTGGAGTTCCTAGGTCCTAAGGTGGGTGGCCAGGACTGTGGGCACACAGGAGGGGCCTGGTTCTGGCCCAGTCTGCCCACGCCACTGGCTGGAGTTCTTGGGTCCTACGAGGTGATCTGCTGGGATAGCAGTGGTCGCAGGTGTTGCCTGGGTCTAATCTGGCCTGTGCGTGCCACTGGCTGGAGTTCTGGGTCACGTGAGGTGGTCTGCTGGGATGGCAGGAGTCGCAGGAGCAGCCTGGGTCTAGCCTGTTCCCATGCCTGCTGCTGGCTGGGGTTCCTGGGTCCTGTGAGGTGGTCTGCTGGGACAGCGGGAGTCGCAGGAGGGGCCCAGATCTAATCTGGCCCTGGGCGCACAGCTGGCTGGAGTTCCCGGGTCCTGCGAGGTGGTCTGCTGGGATGGCAGGAGTTGTAGGAAGGGCCCGGGTCTAGCCTGGCACTGTGTGTACCGCTGGCAGGGGTTCCCCTGTTTCCATTAACTTACATTTGAATGTTGTGAGAATTAGATTAGTTTAAGTTGTACTGTGCCTCTCCTTAAATTGTACTGTGTCTCTCCTTAAGAGATTATGCTGCAAAAGAAAGAAACAAATGCTACACTGGAACTTTGGCCAGAATTGTTTGTGCTGAAATTATAGTTGAGGGCAGATAGGCATTACTCTCTGAAGGAGAGGAAACACAGAGAGCACAGGACAGACCAGGGCATGGGGAGGAAGTAGATCTGTTGTGGAGAGCATTCACAGATCTAAGAGACTAACCATAATGTAGTGGGTAGTGTTAAAACATCCAAAAAAAGGAACTTCAAAGGCAGGAGATATTCTAGCAAACTTGAAGACATTTGGGTGCAGACAGCCTTGAGTGATGTAATGTGGTAGATAAAGGGGGGGGGGATTCAGAATAAGTGATAAGTAGATACAGACCACTTATTGCTGTGGGATTTTGTTTGTTTGTTTGAGACAGCATCTCAGTGTGTAGTTCAAACTGGCCTTGGAACTCACTATGTAGCCCAGTATGGCCTCGAACTCACAGTGATCCTCCTGACTCAGCCTCCCAAGGACTGGGATTACAGGCGCATGCCACCATGCTTGGCTTTGTTGTGTTCAGTGTTAGTAGTTAAAGGAGAGCTGGCAGCAGAATCAGTTGAGGGAATATTTTTTTATTTTTCCATCAAGACAGTTTTTTATGTAAAATAGAAGGAAAGAAGCCATTGATAAAAAGTTCTTTTGATTATTTCATTATTTATTAACACTGTTACTCTTTTTCTCTTATCCAAGATAAATACCATAACTATTATCAAACTTTATTGTTTTTTTTCTTTTCTAATTGTTTCTGTATTAAAGTCAATATAATTTTGTATTATATTTATTCCTAAACTACTGTAAATGCTTATCTAATTTTCTATGGTTTATGATTAAGGGCACTTGGAAAATTATTACTACTAAAATCTTTGTTAAGTTACCTTTAAAAATTTTTACTATTTTATTGAATTTGTGTTAACATTGAGAATTCTTTGTAGTTTGGTAGTATACTACAGTGAAATCAGTTTTCTATCTCAGCCAAAAGAGACTATAGTGTTCCCCCAAAACCCTTAGGTTTTTTTTTTCCTGGTTCATCCTTTTAGGCTGTATTTCTTGGCATAACCTCTTTACTGATATAAATCAAATAAGGCTTATTTTCTTCAGCAAGAAGTCACCTTGACTAAATAGACCATGCAGCATGATAGAAGATGGTGCTGTGCAAACTGAAGGTCACATCTCATTTGTTTACCCATCAGTTTAGTTGGTCATGACCAGTACTTTTTGTTCAGTGGAATGGACTAGATATAAATATCTAATTTAAACTTCTAGTTTTTGGTATTTTTAAATAGTTGTCCTGTGAACACTTCTATATACATCTTTTTATACATTTCTTATTTCTTCTTCAGGATGAATTACTATGAGAGAGAATCAGAGAATACGAGACTTTTAAAACTTTAGGTAATTATTGTCCAGTTGCTCTCCAGAAACAGTTTTTTATACTTCCTCAGTGTTATTATAGAAGTGTACATGTAGGGCCGGGGATTTAGCTCAGTGGCATAAGTACCTGCCTGGTAAGCGTGAGGTCATGAGTTTGATCCCTAGTACAAAAAAAAAAAAAAAAAAAGAAGAAGAAGAAGTGTACATGAGATCATACTGTTGCTAACACAGTATATTATTATTATTATGCTTTTGTCAACTTAATGAGAAAAAAATTATTTTAACGTCAATTTCTTTGTTAGTAAAATTAAATTTGATTCTTTGTCTTATAACTTACTAAAATTAGAAGCAGAGGTATTTTAAGCAATATGCAAACATTTACCTAGTTAAATTTATTTTTAGTAAATATTTTTAGTTTTTGTTGTAAACAGAGGTGCTGGATTTTGAAGAATCAAGCATATCTTTTATTATTGCACGAAAAGCAGTTATGGAATTGATATAGAAGAAACTATGAGCATTATGGTAAATTTTAAAAACATTTTAGAAGACAACTACATAAGAAAATAGTTCCTCCCCTATATATATTTAGTGACTGCTTTTGTTCATGAAAATTTGCACAGTCTCTTAGATATTATAAATTGATAAAATTTGTATTAATTTGCATAAACTGAGGAATTTGCTAGACAAAAATGTTGGCGTAAGAGTTGGTGGTCATTTTTAAACATTGTCTACATTCTGTAATGTCATTTCTTTAAAGGCATTAAAAGCAATTTGCTTCGTTTTCAAATAAATCATATTGCTAAATTGAGTAAATGATATAACATAAGGATTTATTAGGAATTCTATCCATGTACACATTATATGCATAAGAATTTTCAGGAATGGAAATAGGTAATATAGGCAATTTATACTTTACTAAATTTATACCTTGTAATTTGTACAAGGTGAAAACCTGTTAGTAAAAACTTGTTAGTAAAGAAAAGTGTGTGTTTTTGGTGAGAAGATGGAAAACAATATTCTATATAAATAGAATCAAAAAGCAGACATAAATATCTATACTCATATCTCACAATGAAGACTTATACACAAAATTAGTCAGAAAAGGCTAAAGCTATTACATAGTGGTAAAGGGAACAATCCACCAAGAAGGTTTAACAATTGTTAATTTATTTGCATGGAACATAAGTGTTCTCAGTTTCATAAAAAAGTACTATTCAGCAGGCCTTAGTACAATACCAAGTGGGTGAATTCCCTGTTCCACATTTACCAACAGATAGGGCATCATCCAAACAAAATATCCAACAATGCAACAATAGAATTAACACCAAAGATCAAGTAAACTTTGCAGAGATCTATAGAACATTCCATTCAAACACTGTGAGGTATGAATTATTCTGAGCAACTTATGAAACTTTCTTCAAAATAGATATTTTAAACTGTTAAAGCAAGTCAAATTCAATTATAAAATTGAAATAATTTCTTGTATCTTACCAGACTATAATGGAATAAAACTAGAAATCAACAAGAGAAACTATGTAAACACATATATATTGAGCAGTTTTCTTTTGAACAGTTGGTGAGTTGTTCAATAAATCAAGGGGGAAATCAAATGAAAATGGAAATATAATATACCAGAATCTTTAGGATATAGTGGAGATAGTTTTAAGAGATAAGTTCATAGCTGTGAGTGCTATTAAAAACAACAGAGAGACAAGTAAATAACCTAATGATTCATCTCTGGGTCTTAGAAAAACTAAATTAAATCCAATAGAAGGAAAGAAATAATAAGATACTACAAGACCAATAGAAAAGATTGATGAAACTGTTGATTCTTTGAAAAAATCAGCAAGGTTAATAAACCCTTAACCAAAGTAACCAAAAGAAGAAAGAGAGATAACCAAATCAATAAAATTAGATATGAAAAAGGAAGCAGTATAAGAGACACCACTGAAATCTAGAGGATCATTGGGAACTATTTAAAAACTGATAGTACAGTAAATTGAAGAATCAAGAAATGGATAAATTTCTAGACACCTGTGAACCAACAAAATATAAAAATCCTCATCAGAGCAATAAGAAGCTGTGAGATTGAAACAGTAATAAAAAGACTCTTAACAAATAACAGGACTAGGTGGGTTTACTACTGGATTTTACCAGACTTTGACACTAATGCTTTTCAAACTATTCCATGAATAAAAAGGGAAGGAATGCTTTCCAAATTCACTCTGTGAGTCCAGTAACACCCTTATATCAGAACAGATAAAGACACAACAAAAGAAAGAATATTATAGACCAATATCCTTGATGAACATAGATGGAAAAATCCATGCAAAATGCTTGCAAACTGAATTCAGCAATACATTAAGAAGATCATACACCATGATCAAGTTGGTTTCATTTCAGTATGGTTCAGCATTTATAAATCAATAAACATAATGTACCACATAAATAGAATAAATCTAAAAATCACATGATCATTTTAATTGATGGAGAAAGCCTTTGACAAACTTCAACATCCATATATGATAAAAGCCCTAAAGAAATTAGGTACAGAAGCATTATACCTTAACATAATAAAGACTATATATGATAAATCTGTAGCCAAAATCATACTGAATGGAAAAAAACAAAAATATTTTCTCTAAAATCAGGAATGAGATAAGGGTATTCATTTTTACCACTCCTATTCAATGAAGTACTGTGTTTGAAATTTTAGAGCAGTTAGGCAAGAGAAAGAAATAAAAGGATACACATAAGAAAAGAAGAAGCCAAATGACCTTTGGATTTGCGTTGGAGTGAAAAATTTAAATGATCTGTTGTGGATAGCTGTTTTAGGAAATAACCTTTTATGTAATTTTGTAGCAATCATCTTGATAGTAAGGACTGTAATTCAATACATAAACAATATACAAAAAGTGTTAACATGTGAAAAGTTTTTGATATACTAAAACTTTGATTTAAAATATTTTTTTTCTTATGGGAAAAGACACTAAAAATGGAATATAAATGTTTATTTTTTTTTTGTGATATTGCCTTCTCCCTGAATTTTACCATACTTAGCTTACTACTACTCCCAATCTAGTGATATTTCTTCTGAATGTTGATTTTTTTGGTGATTTTTATTTTAAAGAGAATAAAACTAAGCAAAATAAAACAGAATAAAGCCAATTAAAACAAAGCAGTATAGTAAGTGTTACAGAACTTCAAAACAAGATAATAGGAGATCAACAATGGTTACTATAATGCCTCTTGCCTTCAAAATAGCTGCCCATAACTTCAGACATAAAATCAGACATAAAAAATCAGACAAAACAAAACAAAGTATAACTAATAAAAACAAAACAATGAATGCAATAAAAGACTTCAAAATAAGATAATAGGAAATACAAAATCGCTACCATAACATATCTTGTTACCTTTGAAATAGCTATCCATGCCTTCAAATATAATAAAATCAAACAAAACAGAATAAAACAACATATATCTTGTTACCTTTGAAATAGCTGCCCATGCCTTCAGATATAATAAAATCAAAACAAAGCAGAATAAAACCCAACCTAAAAAAACAATGACAATGATACAGAATATCAAAACAAGATAATAGGAATTTAGCAGTGGCTACCACCTTCGGAAGGAGATCCCCTATCGGTGCTACATTGCATTTTGTTATCCTCTGAACAGGTGATCAGACTACCAGCTTTAGGCTTGCAAAGTCAGTGTAACACTAAACACTATAAGCATTAAATTGTATTTTACCTCAATAGCTATGATTGCAGTCTGTGTTTCTCCAGATCAGCCAGTTGTTTACAAGGGGAGGGAGGGGATATTTACTTTTCTTTTTCCCAGCCTGCATGCTGAAAGGGGCTGTTGTCTAGTTCTTCCTGCAGCAGCCCTCTTATGGTGCCAACTCAAAGGGAGAGTCTGGCTTCTTGTTGGCTGCTTGTTCTCCCCTGCAGAGACCAACAAGAAGCCAAGCCCTCCCTGTGACTTGGCACCATGTAGAGGCCACTGTGGGGAGAACCAGACACCAGCCTTTTCCTGTGAGTCAGTACCATTCATGACTTCAGGGCAGGAGAACTAGAAGCCAACATGAATTTTTATATTTTTTGATCAGTCCTTTTGTTTTATTTACTTATGACATTTAATTATTAGCTATCCCCTCTGTATACATATCTCTCTTATTTACTCTGTCTGCATTTTAAGGTCCTTTAAAGCAAGGATACATTTCTTTATATTTTACCATAGTATGTACCACATAGTAGATAAGTAATAAATATTGATCAATAGGTTGCACTAATTAATAGAACTAACTAGACAGTATTTCTCACTTGTGATTCTTACTACAAATATGTATAAAATTTTTATAATTTACCTTACTGTAAAACTACATTTTTATTTTATTGTTGAGGATTGCTTCACTTTAAGTTTATTATTCATAATAAAAGCCTTCAGTTTTAGATCTATGAGTAGGGATATAGACAGCTTAAAGTAGTAGGGCATACTTTCCATTCTTATTCATCATGAAGAACTACCTAAAACTAGTTACTCTTCCTGAAATACAAATGATAAAGATAATTAAACTAATAAATCTTCCTGAAATACAAAAGATAAAGATGAATTTTAGTGGAGATGAAATGGTATTTCCAGGCTAAAAACGTGGGAATACCTTCAGCGACATTCTGGAAAGAGAGGAAAATGGCAGTACTGAAGACAACATGCAGTGGTCAACTCCCCATGTCTTACCTACATTTTACTCTTGTTTTGTTCTTGAGTGGATATTTGTTTTAGAAATGCCTAGAATATGTTGATTGGACACTGTTAAGGTGAGAAACATACTGAGTAATGAGTTTTTGTATATAAACCAAAGTATCAATCTACTTGAGCTTTTTGTAACAACTGACTGAGAACATATGTATGCTGTTTTACATTTGTGGGGTTTTTTTTGGGGGCGGGTATTCTAAATCCTTAACATATATCTCCTTTTTGGGATTTATTTAGTGCTGAAAAGGTTCTAGTGTTAATCAATTTCTGATCAAGTTGGTTCTAGTTAATCCAGATTAATATTTGTAGTATTCTTTGGTTATCTTCAAGTTACAAAAGAATTATCCCTTGGGAAAAAAAGAGTCCTTGTTTTGCTAGCTTGCCAAGTAAGACAGTAAAGTCTGTATTTTAACTTTTAAAATCTTTCACACACACAAAAAATCAATCTCTTCAAATGTATACCATTACAATCAGTTTTTTCTCTCTGAAAAATTCTCAATTAAATAATATTTCTTTTAAAGCTGGTTTGTTCTTCTGTTGTTGAACTAACTAGTTCGAACTGTCCAGAGAAAAAAAATTGTTAAAAGTTGTTATGGAAGGTGTTTTTCTATGTAATTGTTATGATGATGTTGTATTTTGATGTCATTGAGGAACAAACTAAATAAAAACTTATTTACCCCATTAATTTTATGTGCTTACAATATATTTCTGTAGATGTTAATTGGAAAGTCACAAAGATCATCAGCTTGAACTTCAGTAATTTTATGAGTTATTTTCATGATGATAAAAATTCTCAATAAGTAATTTTATCCAAATTGTATATTGATAGTTGCTAATGATTATATTTTGGTTATATTTAGATCAATTTAAAATTTGGCATCAGAAAACCAGAAGCTCGGACAGGAACTGAGACAGATACCTGTACAGCTTGTGCAGGTACCTTGATCCTTGAGTTTGCTGCTTTAAGTCGATTCACTGGAGCTACAGTATTTGAGGTTTGCTTTTCATGGTCTTTGATCTTCTGGGTATTGGGCATTTCTAACTTTTTATTTGGTTTCTTTTGGTTAGACATTAGGGTTATCAGAGGATTACTATTAAGATGAACTTTTTATCTAAATTCCATTATATAGTTTCTGATTTTCAGAAACATAAAAGTCATTGTGAGCTAGGCATGTTAATACAACTTGACAATTGTGCACAAACTATGAAGTAAAATTTTAATTTAGTTTTTAGAAGATTGTTTATGTATATCATATAAATTTGGTAGCTCCTTTATATCATCAGTGTCTAATATGAAATACTATCTCTTTTATTTAGTAGATTTCCAAATGGTTGATTGTACTTCTAGCATATTCACTAATATAAAACACAGGGAAATTTTTGCATTTAAATCCTGATTAAAAGTCTAATCCATAAACTTGTTTACTCCAGTTGAAATGTCATTCATTTTCCAAAAGCCTTAATATCCCTCATATAGTTTTTATGGCCTAGCTATTTCTCACATTTAGGAAAAAAAATCTATATTATTGGAGTGTAGTAGTTATATAAATAGCCTCTTTCAAATATATGACTTGGACGAATTTAAAAATTATAACAAATGATTCACATAGCAGAGAAATAGGGAATATATTCCAACTTTTCAGACATTGGATCTGAATATAAATAAAAATAGAATGGTCTTTTTTAAAAAATATATATATTCAAATGTTTTGGGGGACAGATTTGTGCTTGATTGGTTTATCTTTTAAACTAAAATTTTATTCTATACCTACATGACAAATGTGATCTTTCACTAAAAAGTATAGCTATTTTGCATGCTTTTAAGTGTGAGCTCTAGATTCTGTAAGATAATGTTGCATTTATAGGTGAAGAAAGTCAGACTTCAGAAGGATAAGTGAGGTGGCACACACCTGCAATCCCAGCCACTTGGGAGACTGAGGCAGGGGGCTCACAAGTTTATGGCTGGTGTGGGCATTTAGCAAGGCCCTGTCTCAAAATAAAAACAGGGTTGGGCTGGGTGTGATGGAACATGCACTTTGGAGGCTGAGGCAGAATTGTTGTTTCAAGTTCAAGGGTAACCTGGGCTGCATAGTGAGGTGAAGGCCAGTCTGAAGTACAAAGTGAGACCTTGTCTCAAAAAAACAAAACAAACAAACAAAATGGATGGAGGGGTGGTTGGAGATATAGCTCTGTAGTAGAACAATTGATAACATAGTGTAGCCTAGGGTTCTATACTGGTACTGAAAGAAAAAAAAGTATGCATCTCTTTCTCAATTCAAAACACATGGTCTTTCCATTAGCTATTTTTCAATTATGAATAAATCTGTTGAAAATTATGCTTTTTTAAACTTTGAATTTGCAGTAATTTATTTTCAGAGACGCAAACTGATGCAATTGACAGAACATTGATCTGATAGAAAGCTGAAAACTTAAGTCCGTGGGCCAAATCCAGCCACTGCCTATTTTTGTTCAAAAAGAAAAAGTTTTTTGGAACATGGCTATTAGAGTTATTTATTTTTCTGAAAGGTTACTTTGTGTTATAGTGACAGAGTTGAGAAGTTGTGACCAACGATAATATGAATGCAATCCTTAAAATATTAACTGTCTGACTTTTGTAAGAAAGTTTGCTGATACTTGGTCTAATATATAAAGAGATTTGATTTTTTGTACTACTTGTCTTATAATTCAGCTTTATATTTTGATTTAAAATTAGATCTTTAATTTCATTGGGCATGGTTTTTAACGGCAAAATAAGAATAGAGAAGTATAGTCTGTACCAAATTTATGGATCTGAAATTCTGTCATGTAGTTAAAGTTGAAAGATGCAGTTAAAGTGCTGTGTTTAAAAAAAAAATCAGCATACTTAGGTGAGTGAAGAATTAAAACTATTTTATACTCTTTTTAAATCTACAAAGTAGCAAATTAGTTTCATGATTTTTTAATTTTATAGTAGTACTTCTGCAATGCTAAATAAGTTCATGCTCTGAATTTAATTTAGAAACTTACCTATACATGCATGTCCTTTGCTTTTATACTTTGTAACATTTTTATCTAAAACTAAGAATTTGATTAAAATTACTTTAGTATCCAATGGATAAAAATAAATCAAGAAAAATTACTGTAAAATTTTAAGTTCATTATTACTAATATTCATTAGCCTAGTTGGCTTACTATCTTTCCACTAACAAAGCTGCATATCATCAAAAAGTAGAACCTAAACTGTGTCAAAGATAGTATACCAACTTCGAAATAGAAAGTTGAAAAACTAAGTCTTTTAGTTTTTTAAATAAGTATATTTAAGGAGAGTTTCACTTTGCATTTAAATTATAGAAATTACTTTAACAAATGCATCTAATTATGGCCAGTGACTAGTATAATTTAATAACACATGTATATGAATATGCACCTGAACCTCAGGAATAGATGAACATGGATGATCGCAAAGTGAGATCACTGACATTTAAATAACATTTTCTCAGTCCTTTTTAACTTGACTGGCTAAAAAGAACCAAGATATGACTTTAAGAAAATTTATATTACAAATAATTATTTTAGAAATTTTACTTAAAATATTCTGTAGACCTTCATTTTCTTTCCTTTTTGTTTCTTTCAAAGATGTGCCATTTCTTTATGCTTTTTCTTTTTAATTATAGGAATATGCGAGAAAAGCTCTTGATTTTCTATGGGAAAAAAGACAGCGAAATAGTAATTTAGTGGGTGTGAC
Organism: Hydrochoerus hydrochaeris; assembly: GCA_004027455.1. Lineage (NCBI taxonomy): Eukaryota > Metazoa > Chordata > Mammalia > Rodentia > Hydrochaeridae > Hydrochoerus > Hydrochoerus hydrochaeris. The sequence continues at coordinate 14,406 of PVLA01014591.1, read as the reverse complement.
TATCAACATTCATACTGGAGATTGGGTACGGAAAGGTATGTTAAGTTGTGCTTTTAAAATCAAGCTTTCATGTCATCAAAATGGTTGAGAAATAAAAGATTTTCATTTGTTAAAATAATTTTTGGGAGAGTATTCTATTTGATACCTTAATGTTTATACTGTTTGATACCTTAATGGTTATGAGCATTATTGGTATAAGGTATAGGTACAACACTAAGATTAACTTCTTTGCAGCTAGAGAATCAGAGTACCTCAGATATTACACATTAAAATGTATTTTAGTGAATATATTTAATGATATTATTGCCAATTTTTATGTCTTCCCTTCTAGAAATAGATTATTTTATTAATAGTTAAGAGCATAGATTCTGGAGCCATATTGTTGCAATTCAAGTCATGTGAGCTTGGGCAAGTTTATTTAGTTTCTGTTGCCTTTCTGTCCTTATCTGTAAAATGAATATTAATAGTACTTCATAGAATTATTACGAGGATTATCTGACTTAACATAAAACACAGGACACTGGCTGGCATATTTTATACTTACTGTAAAGTAAGTGCTCGTGATGATGTTAGCCCCTTTGATTAATAACTTAATCAAAGGATTTTAGGATTTTGGGAATCCTAAAAAATAATAAAAACCATTTTTGTACCCAAAGATGTTCATCACATAATTGCAATATTGGAAAGCTGAGAAATAATCTTAGTGACCATCAATAAACTAATATCTAAGAAAATTGTTTTTCATCAGTGTAATTTAATGATTTGGAAACAAAGAAACATACAATATCATATGAAAATAGGACATGGTATTATATAAATGAGATGATTTTATATTTATAAAATGCTCTTATAAAACAAGCATTAAGGAATAGAAATATCTAAACTATTCCTAAGATTATTTTTCTTACATATTTCTCTGTTTTTCAGAATGCTTACCTTATTTATATGTAATAAAAAATTAGGTATAATTTAAAATTATGTAACTATTAAACATATTGTCTCTTTAATATTATAGATTTTTTGTTGTTGTTTTTAGAAAAAGTGTCTCAAAAAACATTTAAAAAATTAAGAAAGAAACAGGGTCTATGTAGTTCAGGCTGGCCTTAAACTCATTATGTAGCCCAGGCTGGCCTCAGTCTCGAGGTGATCCTCTTGTCTCAGCCTCCTGAGTGCTGGGATTACGGGTGTGCAACCAGTCTTATAAAATTTTTTGGAAGTTTTATGTATAAGTGGTTCCTGAAAGAGATCTAAATATTGGCTTCAGAATTCTACGTTTTTCCCCCATTTTTTAAAGCTTGGTTTAAAGCTTGGTATGGACCTCAGATGTAAATTTATCACAATTAGTTTTAATTAGTCATAGTCTATGACTGGCCCATTTTCTTCAGTCAGTTTTAGTCATAAAATAACCCACTGATGAACCATTCATTGCCACTTACTTCGCAGCATACTACCTCTATATGTTGTCCTTGATTCCCTCCACCTTTATAATCCAAAACTGCCTCTTCCCAACTAAAACATAACTGATAGTTTTTGTTTTGTTTTGTTTTGTTTTGTTTTCCCGCTCACTTGGCTCCCACCAAACACCATAACTAATTGTTATGTTGATCTTTCTTTTGATTTCCCTTTAATGAATTTTTTTGCATTTCTAGGTATTTCTAAAGAGTATATTGTTTTGTTTTAAATTTAATTAAAGGAATAACTTTATTATAAGGAATACATATCTCACATTATATGTATGCTTTTGAGTCTTCTCTCAATACGTTGCTAAGACTCATGCTTATTGCATGAAGTTGTGATTATTTTTTGGCTGTTCTGCTGTATTTTAGTAGTCTAATAAACCATGATTTATTTGCAAATTGTTTGCAGAATTTTACTATTGTGAAGAGTAGTGTTGTGAATATTTTTGTAGTTACTTCTCTTGTATAAGAATTTCTCTTGGCTATAAACTTTTGAATGAAGTTTTTAGGTCATAGCCTAAGTTAATGTTCGGCTTTAGAAGATAATGTCAAATTGTTTTCCAAAATTATTTCACCTGTGTATACTTTCACCCACAATATATAAAAGGTTCTGTAGATTGACATTCTTTCTAGTGCTGTAGTTTTAGACTTAAAATTTTTGCCAACCTTATGAGTGTGCAAGTGATATCCTATTATGGTTTGATTTGTATTTGCTTGATCACTGATGATGTGCAACACATCTTCATATTTATTAGCTATATATATTTTCTTATTTTTGTGTTGTTTTCCTATGTTTTGTGTTAACTTGTGGTTTTTAAAAAAATTATAAAAACTATATATTCCGATATTAATTCTTTGTTGTATTGCAGATCTTCTAATTTACTATTTGTATTTTCACTTTAAATTCTTTTTTAGTACTTAATTTTTAATATAATAACATTTATTAGTCTTTTATGAGAGTCTTTTATTAGTCAATACTGTGTGCCTTGTTTAAAAGTCTTTCCTTAATCAGAGGTATAAAGTTAGGTATTCATTATGATATTAACAATTTCAAAGTTTTGTTATTGATATTGAAGTTCTTAAACCATCTAGAGTGAATTTGTGTTTGTAATGTAAGATAAAACTCTCCACAAATTTCTTCTTTCTTTGAGTGTTTAGCAGTGTTTTTCACTTCACAAATATAGAAGGACATTAAAATTTTAAATATTACTTATAATTCAAAAATCTGTATGTTACATATATGATACTTAATTGCCTATATCAAACTTATCCTTCAAATTTCAATGTTCTTTTTGTCCTAGGCCATCATCAGTGTTTTGTAAACGTTTCATATGTGGTTAAAAAAATAGTTTTTTTCTAGTTGTTGGATGCAGAATTCTGTGTGTCATTTTAATTTTATCTAGAGCATACTACTTTTCTGTTTGGTTGACCTATCACGTATAAGAAAGGTAGATGAAATTTTTAACACTGATCCTTTTATAGTTGTTTTCTTGCTTTATGTATTATGTTTTGTGCATGGGACCATTTTGTTGGGTGCTTTTATTTTATTTTAAAAACACACGTATATATGCACACAAGCACTCTTCTAAAGCTGTTGGCCCAGCTGCAGTGCATTCATTTAAAAATTCTGTCTTTTTTACTTAACACTTTGTCATTTTGGAGTGACTGTCTCTCTTTCTAATAATTTAGCTATATCAGCTTTAACTTACACAGTACTTGCCTTATATATCTTCTTTATCCTTTACTTTCATTCTTTACAGGTTGCTTATACTGTGTGTCTTTTGTAAAACTTAACACATTTATACATCTATTTTGTCAGTCTTTGTCTTTTAATTGGTGAGTTCAGTCCATTTACATCTATCAATATTTTGAATATATTTGGACTTTTTATACTGTCTGAATCTTCATTAGATCCCACCTTTTGTTTCTTTTTATTCTTTTTTATTGATACCTATATTTACCTCCTAAAAGCATGAACTTTAATATGCTTTCCTATTTCTTTGTCTCCCGCTTCCTTAGTCTATGTTCTTTTACTCTGATATGATGTCAGTATTTAGTTCTTATTATGTTTTTTCTTTTTCTTTTGTGCTTTGTGTTCTCCCCCCCATCTATTTAAAGGTAACTGACTTTCTAAAGGTATTTACTCGTGCTTTGTGTATTGCTTATAACATTTTCTAGGTTCATTTCTTATCTGTGGTTCTGTTTTTACAGTTTTAACCAATTGCAGATTGAAAACATTCAGAAAAAAATTGTACTGAACATATATAAACTTCTTTTTTCTTCTCATTCTCTGGACAATAGAAGTACAACCACCATTTATGTAGCATTTGCATTGTATTAGGTATTATAAGTAATTTGGAGATGATTTAAAAATATGTGAAAGAATGTAAATAGATGATATGCAAATTCCATGCCATTTTATATAAGTGGTTTGAGTGTCCTTGGATTTCATAGTCCTGAAATTACTCTTCCACAGATACTGAGGGATAATTGTATTTCATCTCAGACTGTTTTCAGTAGTTTCTAATAGTTGATAGAGCCTTATATGTTTAGCAGCAGTTTATTTTGTAGTTTCTAATAGTTGATACAGCCTTATATGTATAACAGTAGTTTATTTTTTCATATTTGAGTGATAATTTGGTTGTATATAATTTGTGGTTTATTTTCCTTTAATTTTTTAAGAAGTATAACTATTATATTTTTTACATCCTATAAAGTAATGTGATATTCTTATTTTTATATCCTTATATGCATTTTATCTTTCTCTTTATAAAATTACGACTATCAAAGAGAAATTTTTAGGACGGCATGGTTGCACATGCCTGTCATCCCAGCAGTGTAGGAACCTGAGGGAAGAAGATTGCAAGTTCAAGGCCAGCCTGAGCAATTTAGCAAGATCCTGTATCAAAATAAAATAGAGTTGGAGATGTAGCTCAGCACTCCATTTGTTCCATCTCTTAAGTTTGGGTAGAGATTTTCCTGTCTCTTCTTTGGTACTCTGTGGGCCTTTTCCATTTAAAATCTTTGCTTTTAATTGCTAAAAATTCATCTTTATTGTTTAGACAAGTTTATCTTTTTGATTTTTATTTAACTTTTTTCAGTTCTTCTTACCTAAATCACTATCACATGTATTTTTATTTTCTACCTATCTTCACTCTGTAATGTATCCTGCTTTTAAATAAGACCTTTGTGGCCAATTTTGCAAAGTAAATTTAAAAAAGAAAAAACAGTTATCAGCAAGGGAACTGTTATTCATATTGTGAAGTTAATGTTTCTGTCAGTGTGTGTAATTTTTACTTTAAATAGTTTCATGCTTAGAGTAGTTTTTTATTCTTGGTGTTCTAAGAGTACACTTATTTGTATTCTATTAAGAATTTTTAAAACTCATTTAATGAATGGTCATATCTATTCATATTTTCTAGATAGTGGAGTTGGAGCAGGGATTGATTCATATTATGAATATCTGTTAAAAGCTTATGTCTTGCTTGGAGATGACAGTTTTCTGGAGAGATTTAATACAGTAAGTTTATAAAATCTTGTGTTAATTTTATAGCCAATTTCATTTAAGTTCAGATTTTGATATAAACTCAGTTACCGGACAGTCTTAAAATAATTAATTTTTAAATGTGTGCTGTAGCTTTTTGTCTGTATTCACTGATGATGTTCGATAGGGAGGGAACTGCATACAATTATAAAAATTTGTTTGGATTTTATCTTATATCAGAAATTTTTGAATCTGCCAGTAGAGATAAAATATTGAGTTTTTTTTTTTTAATACAAGAAGGATAGTTTTTGAAACAAGTTACAGTTAGCAAGTAAAGTAACTAACCTATTGGCCTGTATTTCTCATCTACAAAATGAGAGCCCTGGTAGTATTTATTGGGTCATTGGGAGAATTAAATGGGTTTCATATATGAAATGACTAGACAGTGCCTCATTATGTGGCAGTAATAATGATTAAAATAACATGGTAATAGTGATTACTGTTAATAATGATTAAAGTATGTAGCAAAATAAAACCTATTAAAAATTCTAATATATCAATTAAATGCTATCACATATTTACTAGATTATAATAGGATTTTCTTAAGGTAAATTAGGACAGTAACTGTTTTTATTGGGTTGGATATATAACTCTTCCTGTGATCAAAGCTGAAAAGTATCTAGAAGATGAAAAAAGAAAAAGTTTCCAAGAGCATAAAAGGCAGAAACAGCAGGTCATAAGAGTGATAATAGTGATTAGATGCATTAGTTTCAGTAGTGGTAGCACTAGAATATTATGTTATGAGAAGAGAACTAATTTCTTAGGAAATTAATTCTTTACTGTATATTTCTGTTAGCTGTATTCCAGGAGGAAACTAATTCTTTACTGTATATTTCTGTTAGCTGTATTCCTAGAAACAATTTAAATACTTACAGTTAATTGAAAAGTATTAATTTATTTGTAAATGTATTAAATTCAAGCTCAATTTCTTCACTGTCCTATTCAATGTGTTTAGAGTAGTACATCTTCCTTCATCTACTTTCGTGAACACATTGTTGTGATCTTTTAGCACTATGATGCCATAATGAGGTACATTAGCCAGCCACCTCTTCTTCTTGACGTGCATATCCACAAACCAATGCTGAATGCTCGGACTTGGATGGATGCTTTGCTTGCCTTTTTTCCAGGTTTACAGGTATAAAGAAATCTATTTTCTAAATCATAGAATAAAATTATTTTAATTAAGTACATTTATGATCTCTAAAATTGACAAAATGCAGTCACATTACAAAGAATGCAAATTTCTATATATGTAATGTTATATATAGCATTAACTCATACTTTATTAGATCATTGGTTTTTCTTGTTGACTTCAGGTTTTAAAGGGGGATATTAGACCTGCTATTGAAACTCATGAAATGTTATATCAGGTGATTAAAAAACACAATTTTCTACCAGAGGTAAGCAATTAATCTTTTACATTCTCATCATTTAAATATTTATAGTATAAATTGCTAATTTAAAGAGAGAAAGCATCGTGTTCTTTATTTTTGTGGTTATTTTTGGTTTATGCAGAATTATTTATGTTTTTGCTTTTCTTCATGTATTAAGAAAAGTATATTTTAGGATAATGCATATTTATTTTAAAACAATCTTCCATGTTAGTGTCTTTCAGACCTTTCTAACCATGACATTGCAGTCTACCACCCTCTTCTCCACCCTTTTATTTATTTCTGTTACACTGGAAATTGAACCCAAGGCCTTACCATGCTAGGCAGACTCTCTACTATTGAGTTAAAGCCCCAACCCTAATCTTCCTGATTTTTAGAGCACTTACCCTCCTATGTTTACCCACCAACTGCAGAACTCGTGTTACCCTTTATTTTCTGAAGTCTTTTTGTGAAAACTATATGTATTAAATACTTTGGATAGTCACACCTGCTTCCTGAAAATTTGGAGAATGCTGACTGAGAATTGCTCTTCATTTTTTAAAGAAAAAAACCTTATGTTAGTAATAAAATTTTTTCTAGAGTGTTATGACAAGATTTTAATGGCATGCTTTTTGGCTTTCCAGAAATGTACCATTCCAAATTTCCAAATGTGTGTATAGCCTTGTTCTAGCCTTGATTATTGACTAACCTCTGTGGGATACCTAAGCATTCCACCAATGTAGAATGCTTCCTAAAGCGTGTGTTTTGGAAAGTATAGTTTTATTAGCTTTCAGGTGAGTAGGATATTACATTGAGAAAGTTTATATCCATGCAGAATAAAATGAGGTTTAAACTAAACACATCTTTTTTAATTTAATTTTAAAGAGGGTAAAATTAAACACAACAAAACAGAACAAAACAGAACACAAAAAAGCAGTGTAAGAGACATACATTTCAAAGCAAGACCATCAGAGACCTTCACTATCTATCATATTGTCTCTTGTTTTCTTCCATCCAGATGTCTTCACATGCAGAGAGTTCACATGAAATAACATAGTGTAGAACTAATTCAAACAGGATGAGGAAGGTGCTTTAGGTCTTCAAGACCAGACAATAGGGAAGTGAACAATGGCTGTCATAGTGTCTCTCATTCTCTTCAAAATAGCTTTCCATACCTTCATGTATGTTGAAATTAAACAATACAAAACAGATTAAAATCACTCTGAACAAAGAATAATAGTATTGCTGGATTTTACATCATGACGCTATGGAATCAGCACTGTAGGGTACTGTAGTGTCTCTTTTTCTTCGAAGTAGTTGTTCATTTCATCATGCATTATATAATCAGTTCTCATAAACTGTTTATAGGTTCTATGCATGCATGAGTCTCTACATGTATTTATCTTTTCTGTATTAGAAAAACAAAACATAGCAAGACAAAACAAATTCCTATAAAAACATAAAATGAAAAAGTCATATAAAACCATAGTACAAGGTGATCTACAATGGTTACTGTGTGTCTCTTGTTATCTTCAATAGAATTGTCTATATCATCAGGCATAATTGAATGTAGCAGTATAATTGAATATAGCAGTACATAACAGTATCAGTAGAAACAAAACATTGTAGACAGTGTAAAACTTCAAAAGCAGGTAATAATCAAGCTAGAGTGGGTATCCTAGTGAATCTTGTCATCTTCAGTGTAGTTGCCTATACTCTCAGACTTGATACTATGAATCCTAACAGCTTTGAATAAAATCTATCAATACAAAACAGCAATCTAACAAACCAGATTCAATTAAGATCAGTCATGGTAAAACTGTAAGTCATACAGGGCTTCAGATTAAATTAATAGGAAATTAAGGATGATTACCATACTATATCCGCTATTTTCGGGATAGCTGTCTTTGCCCTCAAGTCTAGTACAAGTAGACAAACTGGAACAGAATATAATCCATCTAAGCACAGTGTTGTGAGTAATGTGGGTTTTAAATCCTGATACACTATTAACAATATCCTTTGCCTTTTTTTTTTTTAGACTATTCCTCCTCTTTCACTCCTATAGGGTGCTGTGCATTTTGGGTCCCACTGACTCTCTGTTTTTACATGGGGGGGGGGGCAACCTGCTATTACCTAAGTGGTTCTGAACCTTCTCACTCCTGAACTTGATCTCAAGTTGTATTCCTTTACCTACAAAAGCCTCAAGGTTTTCCTTCGTTACAGCTGAGTACTTCTCTACTGCACAAAAGTATCCTGTCTTTCCAACCTATCTTCAGGTGCTGGTCAAGTTGCCCCTATTTCTCTCTGGCTCCCTGTCTCATAGAGCATTGTTTTCTCATATTTAATTTGCAGCCCATAAACCCTCTCTCAGGTTGATTATAGCTTCTATACAGAGCATCTCAATGCTCTCAGTGGACCCTACCTGTCTTTTTTTTTTTTTTTTTAGTGTATTAAGGCCATCTAGGTTAGAGATTATAGCCAACCTTCTCTGCCTCATTTCTGCTATGCTATTTTTCTGCCATTGTTTGTCTGCTTTTCTCCTTCATTCTACTGCCTGCCCCATTCATTGAGGTCTCTCTGCCACTATTCCTGAAATCCTGTTTTGTTTTTTTTTTCTCTCTTTCTCTCTAGAATGTCCTTCAGTATTCTCTGTAGGGTTGGGTTGGTGGTCACAAATTCCCCCAGTTCCTCTTTGTCATGGAAGCATCTTGTTTCTCCATTAATTTCTAGTGACAGTTTTGCAGGGTACATCAATCTGGGCTGGAGGTTATTTTTTTTTTTCAGGGCTTGGAATACTTCACTCCAAGCTCTTCTTGATTTGATGGTCTGTATTGAGAAGTCTGCCATGATTTTGATGGGTTTTCCTTTATAGGTGTATTGGGTCCTGACCTAGATTCCCAATCTCCCAAACGAGTGTACAGCAGAGGTTAAATAAAAAGAGACAATTACAATGATTTTAGGGCTCTGGGAGGATCAAAACCCTTTAATTAAGCTCGCGACTCTGAGGGCTAAGACAAAGGCTTCTCTGGATCAGTCTATTTTTAATAGTCCAACAAGGGGTGGAGAAACTGAGGAAAGTGCAGGCAATGAGCAGGACCTTGGAGTCACTTCAAGGACATCCCCAAGTAATGAATCAAGTCAATTCATTAAAACTGTCTTATCATGAAGACATGGTAGAAGTGAGACAGTAGGAGTAGTTTCTGCAGCTGCAGTCTCTAGCTACTTAATTGGGGTTGGAGCCAAGTGTGCGCAGCTGTGACCTTATCTTGTCCTTTGAGGAGTGTCTGGCCTCATAGATCACTACAGATCTCAGTACGGATCAGTGATTCATAGAGGTTCACTTAGTATGAGTCAGCTCCTGTCACCAGGCAAGGGACCGAGGCCTAGGACAGCCTCATAGATAAACATAGAAAGCCAATTAGTTAAATTTAAATCCTGCTCAGAGCCCCTTCATAGTGGTCTCCAACATAGGTGATCTGTTTCTTTTCTCTGACAGCTTTTAATATTCTGTTTTTATATTGAATTTCTGATATCTTGATTATTATATGTCTGGGTGTAGCTCTGTTTTGGTTATAAGTGGCTGGAATTCTGTATGCCTCATATATCCGAATATCATTTTCTTTTCATATGCTTGGGAAGTTTTCCTTAATTATTTCTGTGAATAGCCTTTGTAATTCTTTTGTTTTTACTTCTGCTTCTTTACTCACATTTCTTATTCTTAAATTATAGATTCTCTTGTCATCTTTTAACCTTTGTATTGTTACTGCCTGTTTCCTTGTTATTTTTAAGAGATCTTTCCTTTCATAATCGCACATTGCAAACCTGTCTTAAGTTTTGATGGTCTATCCTTAGTTTCTTTCAAGCAGTTTTTCCAGCTTTCAATGGGGTTTTTAATTTCCTGGTAATCTCTTTCAATTTGCTTCATGTATTCGAGGTTTTCTTTATATTCTTTATTGAACGTTTCTTCGTTTTTTTGTGTTCCTCCCTTCTTCCGTCTGTGTCTTCTTGAGAGGTGCTTAGCATTTCTTTTATTAATCTACTTATATCTTGCTTTACCTGATTTAATATTTCAGTTTTGAGCTCGTCTACAAGGTCCTGAAGATATCTCTTAATGTCCATTGAAGCTGTGTCTGATGTTGCATGTTTGCTGCCCTCAGTCTCTTTTGTTTTTCTCTTTCCTGGATCAATGTTCTCAGGGGGCTTTTTTTTTTGTTTCTCTCTCATCATGTTTTTGGTTTCTTCCATACAGGTGTATAGTGGAGGTCCCAGCCCCTTTCCTTGTTGGTTATGGTTCTTCTGAAGCACGCTGGCTAGGGATTTCTGCCCTCTCCAGTTTGCTCTTGGTCATTGAGGTGCAAGCAGGGGCAGCAGATGCTGGCCCCTCCCCATAGGGCCAGTCAACCTTTGGGGGCCCTCACTGTGTTAGTGTGTGCTGGGCGTAGGGAATCGGTTTGGGACAACTTATTGGGTCCCAGCCAAGGGCGTGACCCAGGCCAGGCAGATCCCACCAATCTGCTCTGGGAAGGGAGCAACCAACTGAAGTCACTGTCATTCCTAGTTCAGGCTCGTCCTGTCCGGTTCCAGCATATTGTCTAGTTGATCACCCCCTTCCCGTGGTGGGGGTCTTATTCCCAGGACTCACTGGGGGTTAATGCAGGTCCCTCACTGGCTCTGTTTTCCATTGGGCTTGCCGACCTCCATCTTCAGTGCGGAGGCTAGTTGCAGGGGTGCGAATTTGGGTGCTCCAGGGGGTTGTGGCTGTGTGAGTTTGGGCTGCTCTGGCCAGTCATGGCGGTGCAAATTCAGGCAGCTAGAGAGTGCTGTGGCCACTAATTCTAGCTTCTCCAATGGTAGCCCCGGGACTGCATATTTGACCAGCTCTTTTGCCTTTAGTTTCTTCCTGGGTTGAGAGGATCCATCTCCCTCTGTCTGGACCTCTCCAGGATGTTTTATTCCGGCATGAGTTGTCTCTGTCAGGGGAGACTATATCCTGCTGCTTATCAGTCTGTCAACTAAACACATCTTTCATTAAAGTTTTTATCAGGTTGCCATAGAAAGATGTTTGTTTCTTTTCTTTTTTAAACCAGTTGAGTCTTCTTCAGTAAATTTCAAAAAGACTAATTTATTTTTAAGTAAATACCTTGCCTAATTTGACAAAGGACTTGAAGTTGTTACAAAAGGAAATGTGCTAAATTAATATTAAGATTATATATATATATATATATATATATATATGTATTACTTAAAAGTAGCTAAGAGAGTAGGTTGTATAAAGAGAAAAAATACAATTATATAGACTGTCAGGATCTATGTATTAACATTACTGAATTTCATTACTTCATTACTGACTTTTCTTGATTTTCCCAATAGCCCAAATATTTATTTAAAAGTAATGCACTGAATTGGTAAAAATAATAGCCTTGCAAAAAGGGTTTGTGATTTCAGCAATGAAAATTGTTGTTTTATAGATGAAAATATAGCATGATTGGTGTTTTAATTACTTTTACTCTGTATAATTTAATATATACTACTATATATTCTAGAACAGTTTTTTTATATTTATGCTTATTTGTATGACTTTTTTTTCTAGGCATTTACTACAGATTTCAGGGTACACTGGGCTCAGCATCCTTTAAGACCAGAATTTGCTGAAAGTACCTACTTCTTATATAAAGTAAGACAATTTACCTCTCTTTGCTTTTTATCTCCATTCTCTTTTGAGTCTCTTACTCTTTTATACCAGAAGCTAGAATTTAATACTATCATGGTTGAGTGTATTACGATTTATATTCCTCTGGCCCATAGAGTTATTGAAAGATATAAGACTTGACATATGTATTTTCTGCCTATCAAAAATATTCTTACAAACACGTTTTAAAGAGAAATTGTCATCCTAGAGTTGCTTTCTAAAGTATGTCTCTTGCTTTTCTTCAAATAGGAAAACCTTTTGGGCGTTAGAAATCTAATCTAATCAAACGCTTAAGTTTACAATTGAGTAACTTTTAAATTGCTTGTTTAAGAAATTCTGTAAAGCAGATCCAGGGCTTATTTGCAGCTCTAGGTAGGTTCCATATAACATGAATTACAGTGCCTAACAGTGTATGGCACCTTGTAGTTATTCAATAAACATTTAATAAATTAATGGCTATGGTAATATATAATATATTTGTATAATGTTTTCTCCTTTTTAATAGGCTACAGGAGATCCTTACTACCTTGAAGTAGGAAAAACTCTTATTGAAAATTTAAATAAATATGCTAGAGTGCCTTGCGGATTTGCTGCCATGAAGGATGTTCGTACTGGAAGTCATGAGGACAGGTAAAAAAACTGCTAACATTCCCTTTTCTCACGGTACTCTGAAACAGCACAAACAAAATACAGCTGCTTGTGAGGATTCAAATAGGTTTATGAAAGATATTTGCAGATGCAAACCTTAGTTAATATGTATATTTTTCTTCAACTCTTTTGAATAAACTCATTCTAAACTGATTAAAATTTGTATTATAGTGCCTGACATGTAGTATGTGCTGAAATAATTTTTAAATGATGAGTGAATGATTGTTAAATATCAGAACCTTGGTATAAGGGGATTAGAAATATTGTTCCTTCCCCCTTTATAAGTATTAGAAATTATCAAGATGATAATGCAAGGTCTGGATTATAATTCATATTCAGTCAAGATCTCAGAAACACTACCATAGTGTATGTACACTTACGCATATTATGTGCTTCAGTAGAAAAGGGATCAAAAGTTGATAACAGCAGGAAATGAAGGCACAGGTTCTATGTATTGCCTGTAACATTTATTGACCATTTCCTATACCCTGGGTATTTTTCTAAGCATTTTGAATGTTTAACTCATTTGGCCCTTTACAACAGCCCTGTGAAATGTAATTCTATTATAATCATCATGCTAAAGATGAAGAAAACAAGGTTAGGAGAAATTGGTGAATTTGCTGAAGACCACATAGTAAAGCTAAGTTCAGAATTCTAATCAAACACTTCAGCTTTTGATAGCTATGTTACATTGATAGTTAATTCAAAGAACAACTAAGTACCTCCTATATGCCAGACACTGCATTTATATATGAGGTTGGATATTAGAACCAGTTCTTGCTCTCCCATGGGTTGTAATTAGTGAATAAAATAGTTTTGTAAAGAAATAATTACAAACATATGACATGTGCTTTAGTAGAAAAGGGATCAAAAGTTGAGGAATTGTGAAGGAAGATATTCTTTAGAGAGTTCTAGATTTTAGAACTCCTTTTTTTCCTTCACCAAATATTGCTTTGATTATGCTGTTCTGGGGGCCTCTTACTGCTACTTTGCCTGATTCTGATGTACCTCAGTATATAGAGAATTTCTTAAACTATCATGTCCATGGATTGGAGATGTAGCTCGCTGGTACAGTTTTTGCCCAGCATGCATGAGGCTCTGGATTTGATCCTAACACCACAGAAAATAAAGATGAAAAATAAATGATCTTCAGAACTAAAAATATTAGAACTAAAATATTCAGAACTAGAAAAAATAAAAAGATATATCCTGCACAACAGCACTGTAACCATCTGAATTCAGACAAAAGAGTGCTGATTTTTTGACTGGCCAGTGGGTTTATACCTATCCAGTTAAGGATTGCTGCTTTGTCAGCTCACCAGTCCTCTTCGTGGTAGTATGTATGTGGCCAAAAAATGTTTGAGAACTACCAACCTTCATTATAGTGTGTTATTAGATGTGCTTTAGTTTTATTAGCTTTATTAAGTTTAGCTCACAGTGACCTTGTGATTGATCCTAAGTAGTCTCAGATACTTACCTATAGCCTGGTGTCACATGGATGTTCTCCACCATACTTTGAACAGCTATTTGTTGTTATTGAGCAGCTTTTTAAATGTAAACTTAACACTTTATATTTAGCCAGCAAAGTTTTTTTTAACTTTTTATATCCAGATGAGTATCGTTTTAGTTATCTAATCTCCTAGCTAAACTCCAGTTTCCAGTGACCTATGGTTTGTAAATTTTTTTCCATAAAAATTA
>PVLA01014590.1:0-29630 GCA_004027455.1 Hydrochoerus hydrochaeris | reverse complement strand
AGCTCTTCTTGATCTGAAGGTCTGTGATCTGAAGGTCTGTGTTGAGAAGTCAGCCATGATCCTGATGGGCTTACCTTTATAGGTAATCTGTTGCTTTTCTCTGATGGCTTTTAATATTCTGTTTTTATATTGAATTTCTGGTATCTTGATTATTATATGTCTGGGTGTAGCTCTGTTTTGGTTATAGGTGGCTGGAGTTTTGTATGCCTCACATAACCGCATGTCACTTTCTTTTCCCATGGTTGGGAAGTTTTCCTTAATTATTTCCATGAATAGCCTTTGTAATTTGCCTGTATGTATTCCTGCTTCTTTGTTCATGTTTCTTATTCTTAAATTGTAGATTCTCTTGTCATCTTCTAGCCTTTGTATTGTTACTGCCCGTTTCCTTGTTATTTTTAAAAGATCTTTCCTTTCATGATCACAAACTGCAAATTTGTCTTCAAGTTTTGATAGTCTATCCTTAGTTTCTTTTAAGGCATTTTGCCAGCTTTCAATGGAGTTTTTAATTTCCTGGTAGTCTCTTTGAATCTGCTTCATGTATTCTACATTATCTTTATATTCTTTATCGAATGTTTCTCTCCTTTTTTTGTGTTCCTCCCTTCTTCTGTCTGTATCTTTCTGAGAGATAATTGCTGAGAGTATTTCTTTTATTACTCTACTCATATCTTGCTTTACCTGATTTAGTATTTCAGTTTTGAGCTCATCTACAAGGTCCCAAAGATATGTCTTCATGTCCATTGAAGCCATGTCTGATGTTGCATGTTTGCCGCCCTTTGTTTTTCCCTCTCCTGGATCAGGGTTCTCAGGGTTCTGGGCTGGGGTCCTCCTCTTGCCTCTCTCTCCTGTCATGGCCCTGGATTCCTCCACACAGGTTACAGTGCAGGTCCCAGCCCCCTTCCCTGTTGGCCACAATTCCTCTGAGTCACACTGGTGAGGGACCTCCACCTTCTCCTGCCTGCCCTTCCCCACTGGGCCAGCCTAACTTCAGGGGCCTTCACCCGGTTAGTGTGTGCTAGGTGCAGGGAATCAATTTGGGACGTCTCATTGGGTCCTGGCCAGGGGTGCAGTCCAGTCCAAGCAAATCCCATGAACCTGCTCTGGGGAGGGAGCAACCAACTGAAGTCACTCTCACTCCCAGTTCAGGCTCCTCCTGCCCAATTCCAACATGTTGCCCATTTGGTCATGCCCTTCCCATGGGGGGCTCTCATTCCTAGCACTGACTGTGGATTAATGAAGGTCCCTTCACTGGCTCCGCTCTCCACTAGGCTCATCAACCCCTGACTTCAGCACTGCTATGGTTCCTGTGAATGGTGGCAGGAACGAATTTTTGGTGGCTCTGCTGGCTGGTGCAGATTCAAGTTGGTGCAAATTCAGGCTGGCGCAAACTTGGTGGGCCAGAGTGAAAACACTGTGTCCAGTAATTTTTACCTGTTTCAGTTGTTGTCCTGACGAGCTTTTTTAAGTTTTAATTTCTTCCTGTGTCAAGAGGATCCATCTCCCTCTATCTGGATCTCTCCAGGATATTTTATCCTGGCATATGAGTTGTTTCTCATGGGAGGCTTTGTATTGTGTTACTCACTGATTGGCCGTCTTGACTTCTTCTTCACCCCCATTTTAAAATGAAGAAATGTAGCACCCTACTCAAGGTCATGCTGCTGGACTGAGTGGTACAGATGTGTTGTAAGTGTGGACAGTCTGTCCATAAGCCTATTGACAATACTTTGCTAGTGTATCACCCTACAATGACTTCATGTACTATCCTTTACAAAAAAATTTCATGTTCACTTATTTAAATGTTACTATTGTACTTTCATGTAAGGAATATTCTTCTCATTTAATGGAGGAAGAAACTGAGGCTTAGGGTTGTAGCAAGCTCAAGTCCTCCCAGCTGGTTAGCAGCAAATAGGACTAAGCCAGGTCTGTCAGTCTTCAAGTCCACGGTTCTTTCTGTCACAGTGCAACTGCTGGTAGCTACTCAAACCCCACACTATCTTCCTGGTTCTCATCCCCACCCCAACAGATACCTCAGGTATCCCTTTTGCAACATATTTCCCTCTCAACTATGTTCTCAGTCAAACCTCCTATCACTTGGTCTTTGACTTGAAATGATCTTGCAAATTAATTCAAGACATTAAGCATTATCCTGCCCATAAAATATCATAATACAACATGGAATTTAAATTGGAGAAATAACACTTTAAAAATAAATAATACCCAAGAGTATTTACCTATGTCAAAATGTATCAAATTATACACTTAAAATATGTACAATTTATTCTATGTTTATTTCAATAAATTTATGTGTGTGTGTGTTTTTTAAGCAGGGCCTCAAGTAAGTGATGAGCCAGAAAAATAGGAATACAGAAGTTTTCCAAGGGCTCTGTCATCTTACCATAGACCTGGCTAACCACACAGGAAGACTCTTCCATCCCCTTTCTAGAGAAATCTACTTGGCTTTAGGAGTCAGTTGAAAGTGTAATTTTGATCTATCCTTGTTTATGTCCTATAATTACCTTCTTCCCAAGAAGGAAGTGGTAGGCAGGCCTAGTCTCATGTACTAGGAGAGACAGCATGAATTATTTCTCTCTCTCCTAGCTTCCATTCCTATGCTCCCTACAAGACAGAACAACTGATGAGCTGACTGGAGATGCTCCCAGGCCAGCAGCACAACAAAACCACTAAGGAGCCAATTAGTATTTAGAATAGTGAGATTACATAGACCTCAAGAGGAGAAGTTAGAAGATCTAATACCCTAAATCCGCATGTAAACAATTGTTACAGTGAAACAGAGGGAAGAAAAGAATAAAAAGTAAGCATGCATCTGGTCACTAGTAGCACTATGTACCTACACTCTAAAACAACAAAGGTTAAGCCAGGAATAGTGTTACATGCCTGTATGGCTGAGGCAGGAGGATTGCCTTGAGCTCAAGGCCAGCCTGGGCTACATAGAGTGACTCTATTTTAAAAACAAATACAGAAACAACAACAATAACAACAACAACAACCAAAAACCACCACAGGTTATACAATGTTATGTGGTCAGCATTTAATGAGTACTTTAACTTCATAATTTCTTTGGAAAAGAAACCATGTGTTACTTTTTTGGGATCTCAAACATGAAGCCTGGCATATAAGAGAACAATTCAATTTTTACATTTAGTATTACTCTGATCCCAAACTTGCCCAGTAAATGTCTACCTTCATTTTCTAATTTGTACATATTTACTTAATGCCTATTTTATGCCAGGTACTAGGCTATGCATTTAAAAGCACACATGGTTGCAAACCTTTGTCTTTGATAGGCCAATCTCAGGGGAGGCTGACAAGGGATAGTTACAAAGGAGGGATGTCAAGCACATGATGCTCAAGGGGTGCAGGTTAGGCACATACTGCTTGTTTTGGGGGGCTTTTAGAGCATTTTTCCTGAGCAAAGGAAGTTTAACCTCAAAATTGAGTAGAGTTTAGTGAGTCAGAGAGTGCAGAAAAGCAGGATCAGAAATATGGGAATATTTAGATGCCAGAAAAGAAATACCACTTTAGAAGAAAAGAAAGCAAGTATGATATAAATGAAAAGGAGATTAGAGCTAGGACCTACAATGCCTTCTAAAACATAGCAAAGATTTTAGACTTTTTCTGAGAGGATTTTAACAATGGAGGGTGGGTAGCAGGAGGCTACTGAACCACCTACAAGCTGAAGTATTGACCAGCAAGTGGAAATTGCTCAGATTGGCAACATCTATGTAAACTCAGGCAATCTCCAAGACTCTTTTGTAGCATTCTTGCTACAAATCTTTAGAATGTGAAAATAGAAATAACAAAAATGTAGTGAATAGGCAGTAAGATAGGAAGCTGACAGGTAGGTAGGAGGAATTAAACGATTAGTCAGTGTGTGAATGCTGAGTGCCCTCTCAGTGACCATGAATATTCAGGTAAATGTGTCTGGCTGGAAGATTACTCAGACAGCAGGCACCCAGTGGACAAAATGTACTCAAGTAAGTCTCTAATTAACAGACATCATGGTATTGACTAATGCCCTGTTAGATTCTAAGCCTGGGTGTACAGATGGCAGCCAAAGTCCAGGCAAAAGATTAAATATTCATTACCCATCTGGATAGGCTTGCCGTCACACCATGTCTGGATCTCTGGACACATCTGGACCTGACCTGATGTTTCTATGGAAATTCATAGTGCTGCAAGTCAAGCCATAGGAACCTGGAGGGGTTACAATTGCCCACTGCCCATAGAAGGTGCCCAGGGAATTCAATGTTCAGTAGTCTGAATAAATTTCTGTGCCTAGGAGTAATGCCTCCATGCCCCAAACTGCAGCCCCGCTCAAAGACTTGCATTTAGAAGGCTATGAAAATACTGAAATCTCTTTATATCACTTGTCTTACTAAAATGTGCATGGGCATGTGTGTGTGTGCATGTGTGTGTGTGTGTAGGGGAGGGACCTTGTGCTTGCTAAGCAAACACTTTACCACTGAGCTACACCCCACCCCCCAATAAAATATATTTAAATTCTTGTCTTCTTAACCTTAGTCAGAAAACCCACTATTTCATATTATTCTCAAAATGTGGATGGAAGTAGCTAAGATGAACCCACCTGCCTCAGCTAATGTGAAAGATGTCACATAGGGTCCAGCAGAGCTGGCTTTCTTAAGTCACTTCCTTTTTAGATGTCCTAAACTAGTGCTTCCTGTTGTCTTCCTCTTTGAAAATAGAACTAGAGCTAGAATTTTAGGGCATTTTTTTTTTTATTTAAAGAGGAAAAAAGCAAAACAGAAAAAGGGGTAGAAATAATACAGAATTTCAGAAAAAAAAAACAGTAAGAAATCACTAGTTGATAAATTACATATTGTCTTCTTAGACATAGTTGTTCAAGTTACAAAATTAAAGCATATAGAGTGGACATTCAAATAGTGAGGCTGCAAAGAAGTTCAATGGTCCAATAACAACTTAGCAACATGGTTATCAATCTTGCACACTTAAGCATAAATGCAGTTATATCCTTTAGAGCACTTTCTTTTCCTCCTTTTACTTTTTTAATTTTTTTTTATTTAAAGAGAAAACCATGTAAAGGGTAGAGATAATACAGAATTTCAAAAAAAAGATAAACAATAAGAAATCACTAGTTGAAAAATTACATATTGTCCTCTTAGAAATAGTTGTTCAAGTTACAAAATTAAAGCATACAAAGCAGATATTCAAACAGTGAGAGTGTAAACAGCTATGCATGCATGAATCTCTACATGTATTTCTATCCTTTCTGTATTAGAGGGAAAAACAAAACTTAGCAAGACAAAACAAAACAAATTCCTATAAAAACATGAAACCAAAAAGTCATATAAAACCACAATGCAAGGTGATCTACAATGATTACTGTGTTGTTTCTTATTATCTTCAATAGAATTGTCTGTATCATCAGGCATAATTGAATATAGCAGTACATACCAATATTAGTAAAAATAAAACATTGTAGACAGTATAAAGCTTCAAAGGCAGGTAATAATCAAATCACAGTGTATATTCTAGTGAATCTTGTCATCTTAAGTGCCGTTGCTTATACTCTCAGACTTGATACTATCAATCATAACAGCTTTGAATAAAATCTATCAATACAAAACAGCAGTCTAACAGACGAGATTTGATTACAATCAGTCATAGTAAAACGGTGTAGGTTTTACAGAGCCTTATATTAAGTTAACAGGAAATTAAGGATGATTACCATATTATATCCTGTTATTTTTTGGATTACTGTCTGTGCCCTCAAATCTAGTACAGGTAGAATGACTGGAACAGAATATAATACATCTAAGCAGAGTAGTGTGAGTAATGTGGGTTTTAAACCTTGGTGCACTATTAACAATATAGTGTATCAAGGCCATCTATGTTAGAGATTCTAGCCATCCTTCTCTGCCTCATTTCTGCTATGCTAGTTTTCTGCCTCTATTTGTCTAGTTTTCTCCTTCATTCTACTGCCTGCCCCACTCATTGAGGTCTTTCTGCCACTGTTCCTAAAATGCTGCTATTTTTTTTCTCTCTCTCTAGATTGTCCTTCAGTATTCTCTGTAGGGTTGGATTGGTGGTCACAAACTCCCCCAGTTCCTCTTTGTGATGGAAGCATCTTGTTTCTCCATTAATTTCTAGTGACAGTTTTGCAGGGTACATCAATCTGGGCTGGGGGTTATCTTCTTTCAGGGCTTGGAATACTTTGCTCCAAGCTCTTCTTGATCTGATGGCCTATGTTGAGAAGTCAGCCGTGATCCTGATGGGTTTACCTTTATAGATAATCTGTTTCTTTTCTTTGACAGCTTTAATATTTCTGTTTTTATGTTGAATTTCTGGTATCTTGATTATTATATGTCTGGGTATAGCTTTATTTTGGTTGTAGGTGGCTGGAGTTCGGTATGCCTCATATAACCAAATGTCATTTTCTTTTCCCATGCTTGGGAAGTTTTCCTTAATTATTTCCGTGAATAGCCTTTGTAATTCACCTGTATGTATTCCTGCTTCTTCTTTCACATTTCCTATTCTTAAATTGTAGATTCTCTTGTCATCTTCTCTTTTGTATTGTTACTACCTGTTTCCTTGTTATTTTTAAGAGATCTTTCCTTTCATGATCACAAACTGCAAACTTGTCTTCAAGTTTTGATAGTTTACTCCTGTTTCTTTTAAGGCATTTTGCCAGCTTTTGATGGAGTTTTTAATTTCCTGTTAGTCTCATTGAATCTGCTTCATGTATTCTATATTTTCTTTATATTCTTTATCAAATGTTTCTCTCCTTTTTTTGTGTTCCTCCCTTCTTCTGTCTGTATCTTTCTGAGAGATGATTCCTGAGAGCATTTGTTTTATTACTCTATTCATATCTTGCTTTACCTGATTTAATATTTCAGTTTTGAGCTTGTCTACAAGGTCCCGAAGATATCTCTTAATGTCCATTGAAGCCACGTCTGATGTTGCATGTTTACTGCCCTCAGTCTCCCTTGTTTTTCCCTCTCCTGGATCAGGGCTCTCAGGGTTCTGGGCTGGGGGCCTCCTCCTGCCTCTCTCTTCTGTCATGGCCCTGGCTTCCTCCACACAGGTTACAGTGCAGCTCCCACCCCCTTCCCTGTTGGCCACGTTTCCTCTGAAGCACGCTGGTGAGAGACCTCTGCCCTCTCCTGCCTGCTCGTTACTGAGGTGTAAGCAGTGGCTGCATATGCCTGCCCCTCCCCACCAGGCCAGCCAAACTTCAGGGGCCTTCACCCAGTTAGTGCTTGCTAGGCACAGGGAATCAATTTGGGACCCCTCATTAGGTCCCAGCCAGGGGCATGGCCCAGTCCAAGCAAATCCCCTGAATCTGCTTTGGGGAGGGAGCAACCAACTGAAGTCACTGTCACTGCCAGTTCAGGCTTCTCTTGCCTGATTCCAACATGTCTCCCATTTGGTCATGCCCCTCCCATGTGGGGGGGTCTCATTCCCACCACTGACCGTGGATTAATGAAAATCCCTTCACCAGCTCTGCTCTCTGCTGGGCTCACCAACCCCTGACTGCAGCGCTGCTGTGCTTCCTGTGAGTGGTGGTGGGAACAAGTTTGGGCGGCTCTGCTTGCCGGCATGGATTCAAGCTGGCACATATTTAGGCTGGTGCAAACTTGGCAGGTCCCCATGAAAACACTGTGTCCCATAGTTTTTAGCTGTTTTAGTTGTAGTCTTGAATTATTTGACGAGCTTTTTTACATTTTAATTTCTTCCTGTGTCAAGAGGATCCATCTCCATCTGGGTCTCTCCAGGATGTTTTATTCTGGCATATGAGTTGTTTCTCATGGGAGGCCTTGTATTTTGTTGCTCACTGGTCAGCCATCTTGACTTCTCTCCTAGGGACAATTTTTAAGGCCTGACCAAGACTCTTCCACAGATGCTGAAAACAGTGTAAGTTTTTTTTTTTCAAATTGAATCTGATCAACTGACAAAAACAATGCATTTATCTTTCCCATGTATTCTTGTCCAGTTAAACTGTGTCACTTGTCAGTTTGTTAAACACTAGATAGTGTTTTAACTTAAAATATTATTTCCTTATCAAAATATTTGGGACTATCACACAGTATTGTATTGGTTTCCAATTTTAAAGACCCATGAGTTTAAGTCCTGGCTCTTTTACTACATTTCTGTTAGATATTTTTTAGGACAGAATTTTCTCATTTAAAAATGAGCTAATAGAGGATATATCTCAGAGGATTTATTTTGAGAATTAAATGTGACAATTACCACAATGACTGACACACTATTTAGTACTCAAGGAAAATTAACTTTAATAACAGGAAACCTATCGCAAATCCTTTTGGAGATAAAATATCCTCCCTTGCAAGCACATGGTCATGAGTTCAATCCCCAGTACTGATTAAAAAAAATTTTTTTAAATCTCCCTTGAAAATAAAATATCACTTCATTATTACTTGTATAAATATTTTTGTATTCATAGATAAAAGTATACTTAAGGTCATGTATACCTCTGTAATTTATATAATATCATTCATGACTTCATTTGTGACTTTTTTGTCTTATCATCCATGGTAGTGATTTAGAGTATTTATATTTCTCTATGAGTTTGTATTAACTTAAAAAATTAACTCCTCAACATGCTAATCAAATATTTGTCAAACAATTTGATAGTGTAAATTAACTTTAGTAGCATAAAGTTTAAAACTCTGGTCATGTAAATGCAACCTCTTGTTTTCTTTTCCTCATTAAAGCATCTTTATAATGAATTATAAGAAACTTAGAAGGTATAAAAAAGACAATTATATGTAATCATTCCAATGAGACAGAAATATGAATAACTTTAAAGTATGTTTTATTTATATATTTTCTTTCCATGTGTCCTATATGATTATTAATATTTAACAAAATTGCCACATATTGTTCCATTCCAGTGTTAAAACTGGAATATTTTCCTGTAAACTTGAGTTTGGAAAGCTGCTTAGGACTCTATCCTGTGGAAAACCTTTATGAACTTGGGTAAACATACCATGGATAATCACAGCAACTTATCCATGATTAGGAATTGGGATTCCTAATACCCTAAACTAAGGAACTCTACTCTGTTATTCAATAATTTAATAAAAAGTATAAATATGAATCAGAGAAATTTATGCAAGATTCCATGACTAATTAAGTTTGTTATCACTTTAGTAAAATTGGTGACTATCTCCTTTCATCTAGATCTTTCAAAGAATCTTTAGAAACAATAAAAGGAAATATTGATATATATGTATTATATAAATAGCAAATATTTCTAGGAATCTTCATGTCCTAAAAACAGAACCCTCCCATTACCCAATACCATTGCTGTGACCCTAATGCAGCCTCTCTCTTTTAAGGTTTATCTCCAAGACACGCATTATTGTTCATTGTGTTAACAATAGATAAGCACAAAAATAAGAGATGGAATAAAGATTATTCTAGGATTTATATTTTCACTGTCCAACACATCTGAAGAGGTTCTAAAGTTTTGGGTAGCTGAAGTGTTCATGTGCCATTATGATTCAAAATTCCAGCTTATTTTTTTTTCAATATGTGAACTTAATAGTTTCCAGTGAATCCTCAAATAAAAGTTGGGTTTGATCTTTCCAAGTGTTCCTGATCATAGGTACATTTCTCCAGAGTCCCAGGTATCCTGAGATGTAGAAACAAATTTATTAGCTGAAAGGTATGTGTCCTCCCCTCTAAATATTTTCATTCAAGGGCTGAGGATTTAGCTCAGCAGCATAAGTGCCTGCCTTGCAAGCACGAAGTCATGAGTTCGATCCCCGGTACCAAAAAAAAAAAAAATTTCATTCAAACCCCCATTTATTTTTTAATTGCTATGTAGCAAGTGGAGCTCTTGACTTTAAACTTTCCCCCATATTTTAGTAACTCGTTTTGTGTTTAGTAACGCATTTTGTTTTGACCAATTGGATGTGAACAAAACTGACATTATATCACTTTTGTGCCTAGCCTTTAAAAGACATTGTATGTTTTTGCCTTCTCTCTATGTTCTGATTTTTTTGCTATGAAAATAATATGGTTTAGCTAGCCTAATGGTCCAAGAATGAGAGATATGCAGCAGACCCAATGAACAAATTGGAGTCAAACCCAGTTTAACTCTGTCCAAATGACTCCCAGATGCATGCATGAAACAAATGCTTCTAGTCATATGTCCTTAGAATTTTTTGTGGCTAATTGTTACATGGCAATTATTGACTGATACATTCATTCTTAATTCAACAGCCACTGACAGAATACCTATGATATGTGAAAACATGTGCAAGGTAGGTACTAGGGAGGTAACAAAAATAAAAAATATATTACTGCTCTCAAAGTATTTTTAAGGGAGTGTTTTCATCAGTTTGTATAGCTATAACAAATATACCACAGAGCACATGGCTTATACAACAAATATTTCTCTCAGTTTTGGAGGTGGGAAGTCCAACATCCAGACACTGATACATCTGGTGTCTGAAGAAGGCCCACTTGGAGGTTTGCAGATGGCCATCTTCTTATAGCCTCTCACATAAGAGAACAGAGAGAAGTCGTAAACTCTTACTTCTCTTTTAACTAGAGCACCAGTTCCATTCATGGGGGATCTATACTATCTTCCAAATGTCTCATATCTGAATATCATAGCATTGGGAACTGGACTTCAAAATGTGACCTTGGAGGTGTGAGACAAACATTCTAGCCATAGCAGGAAGACAAGCAAACAGATAATTCAACATAGTCTCCTGAGTGTTTTGAGAGTGAAATGTACAGGGTGTCATTAAAGAAAATAAGAAAGGCGTTTAACTTAGAGAAGAAAAATGAAGAATGTATGTGTTAGTGGCTCTTACAATAGTCTATAGAATAATATTTGAAGAATAATGACTAAATTAAAGATTGGAAAAATAGGCAAAAATTGTATGTAGGGGGTAGAATAGTAAGAATGGCAGAGGAGCTTGAGAAAAGTGTTCCAGTCAGAGGAAACAGAGAGACAAAAGGCAAGGTACCAGAAAAATAAAGCACGTATTCATCTTTTGGGTGCCAAATAGAGATTCTTGCTGTACTAGTCAGTTGTCTATGACCATAAAGAACTGCTAGAGACTGGGATTTTTATAATGAAAAGAAGGTGATTTAGCTTTCAGTTCTGAGGCTCAAAATGGTGCCAGCCTCTACCTGATACTGGTAAAGTCTCCATGACAGATACCATCATGATGACAGGAACACATGTGGGAAGGAGAGATCACATTCCCAGATAAAAAGTTTTTACACAATACTACTGCAAAGACTAACTTATGGTCCTATGAGAACTACTACAGTTGCTTTCAAAGGCAGGAACTCCAGTGACCATCAACTTGGCAAGTCATGCAAACCTTTTAGAAACTGGCACCCAAACTGCAACTCAAAACTCATTTGCTTATTCTAAAGTGCCGATACTGCAAATAAACCTGAATACTGAGGTTTTAGTTTACAAAACAAGTCATACATTAACATATTTTGTCTTAAAAGAAAAACATGATAACAGAGCTGTCAATGATACAAGTAGCTTTTTACTGAAAAGCAAAGATTTGCATTTGGCATGCCTTTGCACAATTAATGTGGTCTTTGCTTTTGCATGCATGCTGGTAGTTTGTCAAACCTGGTTGGGAGGACTTGGCCCACGTGCTGACAGAGAGGGATCTGTGTCACTGCTGCAGTATGCATGCCCTAGATTAGTCACCACTGAACTAGGCTCCACCCCGTAACTCACCGTCATACCTGGGGGACCAAGCCTCTAACACATGAATGTTTAGTGACACATGTTTGAAACCATATTGAAACCACTGCATTTGTACTTAGCCTGCACTGCATAACCTTCCTTATGCCAAAGAACTTTCTACTATACATTTTATGATACAGGTTTCTAGGCCCCTTGCTCAGTGATCCTGACTCAGTAAGTCTGAGGGAAAACTTGGGAATATGAATTCTAGAAAATTACCTAGGTATATCTGAAAGGCAAAGCCCACAGAAACAGAAATACAGTGATCAACTACTATTAAGCAAATAACAAGGGATGATGGAAAAATATAGTAAATGTTGAACAAAAGAATTTATTACAGTAAAAACACATTGCCATTAATCTCGCTCGAAATACTCATCCTCACATTGAACACATTTAGCTGTTTGGGTCACTTCCCGAAGCAGTTATAGAAGTCTTCTTTCATAGTCATGAAAACTTTAACTTTTGTGTGATATGATAACAACTGCTAAAGTTTATCAAACACACCATGTTCAATACTTGCCAAGCCATTTACATGCTCTGTCGCACTGAATCTTCCAAAGCAACAGACACACAAACTATTTTTACTTCCAGTTTGGACTTCTGGTTCCAGCTCCAACATGTAAAATACTTACAAGATGTGATCAAAAATACATTGAATACTGCTGCCAACTGCCATTCAGCAGAAAACCAGGCTTATAAAACATTATGAGCTCATCATCTACTTTATTCATTGGATCTGACATCGTGTGACCTCCGGCTCTTTCCCAAATCAAAATGACCATGAGAAGTGAATATTTTGAATTGACTCAGGACATCAAGGTAAGCACAACAGCAACTAAAGACACTCAAAAAAAGTGACTTCCAAAACTGCTTCCAAAAGTGGCGAGAATGGTGGGATAAATGTGTTGGAAGTGAGGGGAAGTATTTTGAGGGAGGTTAATAGCAATGTCTCTTTCACTGTAACAATTTCCTTAAAAATTTCAAACTCACACCATGTATTTTTATCACCTTGTAGATTATTTACTCCTTGATTACCTAGCCTGGTTTCTTTGGTTTAGTTTTGATTTTTGTTCCTACGGAAGAAGAGAGTGAAGAGGCAGACAGTACAAGGGAATTGTTTAAAATAGAGCCTGACTTTGATTTAGAACAAGATTTCTAAGGAAGTTTCTTAGGGACTTTTGTGTTTCTTAAGTAGGTAACATTGTTCTCTGAAACCTGAATTCTAGGCCATATTGGATATTTCCATTTCTGTTTTGACTGATGTTTTTTCTCCATTTTTTTTTCCAACTCGGTAAAACCTTGTTTAGCCTGCAAAACCAGGTTCAAATGCTGCCCTAGGATACCTTCTCAGAACTAATGTCTGCTTCATTTATGGAATCATTTATTAACTTGGCTGTTGTATAGAGAATGCACGATCTGCCAGGCACTTGGGATAGCTTCAGAAATGTACCGTAATTTTTGCCATCAAGTTTCATTACTTTTCATCAGAGCTTTTTGTTCATAGTTAATGACTGGAGTTAAATTTACCAAATACTTAGTTTGATCCAAGCTTTGTGCTAAGCACTGTACATGCGCTAAAATCTATACTATTCTTTCATTAGTTTCATTTTACAGATAAATGAACTGAAGCACAGAGAGGTTGAACAATTGCCCAATAATTTATTTCCAATTGCTGCAAGTGGCTGAACTAGGATTTCAATGGAGTCAGACCAAACTCAGAGGCTTTTCCTTAATCACTCACTGAGACTCCTTTCTACATCCTTACTCTCATCACATTGTGAACAATCCCAGAGAAATCACAGAAGGAAAAAACAATTTTATACCACACAGCCTCTGGCATATAAAATGTACATTTAAAAATTTATCATCAATCACTGAAATTGAGATGTTTATTGCCAGTGCAAGTGTGGTTTGATAAGTGAAGCATGGCCAGGCTGAGTAGCTGTGTATTTTTGGAACTGAGTTGTAGTTTAGATTTTGGATTGTGTTCAGTTTTAATATTGTACTACTTGGCCAGATGGATGTAGCCTAGTTAAAATAAAGTCCTTTATGCTAAATTATTTCAGAAAAGAAATATGTTTTAATAAAATATTTATTTTTTGCTATGTGTTATTAGTAATAAAACTTTAACTTTTGTCTGATATGATAACAACTGCTAAAGTTTATCAAACACACCATGTTCAATACTTGCCAAGCCATCTACATGCTCTGTTGCACTGAATCTTCGAAAGCAACAGACACACAAACTATTTTTACTTCCAGTTTGGACTTCTGGTTCCAGCTCCAACATGTAAAATACTTATGAATCAACGCTCTTAGTTTCACAATAACAAAAATACTGAACAAATAAAAAGCAATACCTTTTCTTGGAATCATCAGAGAACTGAAGTTGAAGGACAAACAGTAACACTGAAATGGAGTGAGGGAGGCAGGTACACAGTCATGATCAGGCCTTTCTTCTCTGGAGCCAATGAAATCATAAATTTGTTGGGACTCTTAATGGTAATTTTGATCAATTGATGAAGATTTACTATGCACTAAACTGAGAATGAGAAACTCCCTAGGACCAGAAGTAGTCTTAGAGGACCTCCCAAACCTCTAGGAGTTTTATCTCCAGGTAAGCTAGAATGGAAGAAATAAAAATGAGGCAGAAGGGAGACAAGGAAATCGAGGTTTTAATATCACACTTCAAGCAAACAAACAAACAAACAAACAAAAAACTGTAGCTTGCAGACCCAGTAAACCTGAAAACTGGGCTGTGGATCACTACTTCTCATATGTAAGCTGTACTTCCTTCCTCCTCAAGGAAGTAGAAGTATTAGCGAGCCTGTAGATGGCTTGAATTCTGACATAGCCTGCCAGAAGGGTGACCAGTGGAAATACACATCCTGGAAGGTCCAGCTCAAGGACAGCCCCCACCCCCAAAGACCCCATGAATATACTCAGCTCTGGCTCATAATACATCTCATTTATTTGAGCCCTTGTACTTCACGTTCATGGACCCTAAAATCTCTGCCTAATAAACCCTCCCTGATCCTCTTACTAATGCATCCTGAAAATTCTTTTTCTACAATGGGAATCAGAGAACCTGCAAACTTACTGTACAAAAGGGTGGGATAGATTCCTTATTTCAGCCTTTGGGACCTCTCAGTTTTCTCTTGGTGAGCCAGTGCTAAGAGGGAAAAAAGCTGAAGTGTCTGGGACAGCGACTTTCAATCCAACCACAGGGTTTACATCTTTTTTCTCTTCTTCTCCAATTCCCTCAATCTCTTGTCTTCTGAAGCATAGTTTATCTCTTTCTTTTCCTCATTTTTCTCTCTCGCTGTCTACAAACTTCTGGAATTTCAGGGCTTTTTTTTCCCCTCAGAAGCTATGCACTTCCAAAGCATGAAAGACAAGGTATTTGCTCCTGGTAAGGTAACCAGGAATAGAAACAGGTATAGAGGGACAGCTTCTGAGACCCATAGCAGTCTCACTACAAGCGCC
This sequence comes from Hydrochoerus hydrochaeris, assembly GCA_004027455.1. Lineage (NCBI taxonomy): Eukaryota > Metazoa > Chordata > Mammalia > Rodentia > Hydrochaeridae > Hydrochoerus > Hydrochoerus hydrochaeris. The sequence goes on along the minus strand of PVLA01014590.1, from coordinate 14,389 downwards.
CTCTGCTTGACACACCCTGTTCCTGGCATGAAACTAAAATTTGCTCACCAGGGAGACCCATATGAGGGTGGTCCATCCAGTGCCTTGAGCAGTTTCTTGTGCAACCAGCTTGGGAAACCCAGTCCTGAGACACCAAGGAGAGCACCAGTCTTTGAGGTGACACCTGAGGAAAGCAGCCTATTTAAATCACATACATTTTTGGGTCCTAAACACTTTAGACAAAAGGAGATCCTCCAGACTTCTCTTGTATCTGTCTCTCCCTCTCCTTTCTCCTGTTCCTCTCCTTCTCCTTTTCCTTCTCCTTCTCCCTCTCCTTCTCTGCTGTCTTTCTGTCCCTATCTCTCTGTCTCTCAAAACTAAAAGTCATAAGCTTGGTCGGCCTGATGTCATGGTTCCCCTTTTTGGGTAAATGAGGCACCTTCTAAGCTATGCAGATTCAAGTGGTCATTCAAGTGATATCTGATGTTATCCTTGGAACCTAGTGAGGTCTATGGACTCACACTGAGAAGAAAGCCCTGGTTTACATTTTTTCCTCCTTTCTCCCCTAAGGAAACTCCAAACAAACTCCTTCTGTTCACTTTTTTCCTACTCAGGCTTTCATCTGTTACAAAACTCAAATCCTTTAACTTTTTCTGATATTAGCTATCAGAGAGAGGCGGGGGGTTGGAGGATGCAGGGGGACTAGCATGCTCAGGAACCCAGCAAGTTTTCTTATGGCTCTAGGAACAGTTCTTAGTGTGCTCCACAATATGGGGCGGGGGGTGGCCTGCGCGACCTCTGTGTTTTCCCCAGTCAGTGGGAGAGGCCCATAAACCCGCAGGTCACTTCAGTCCTTCTCAGCTGTCTGCCATGAACTTCCTGGGTCCCAGTGCTGCCTAAGCCCTGCTGATAGGTATTTTTTCCCCCCTGAATCCTCTTGTGGTTGCCTCGCTAATACTTTCTTCCTTCCTCCATCTTAGTTGATTCTGATATTCGAATGATAATTCTGATCTCAAGTTTATCTCCTAATCTAAACTGGTGTGCCCGCTATAGTTGCTAAGTGACATCTCCAAACTTTTCAGACCCTCTGTGAGTTCCTTGTGTGTGTTCCTAGACATAAAGATCATAGATGAATTTTGGGGTAAAACCTGGTTCTTGACAACAATTCTTTTTCCTGGTTTCCTGGTCTGTTGGTGAAGTCTGGAATAGCTACGTACCAGGAACAAGGATGGCCAACAGATTTCTGCATGACTAGCAGGAACACTTGGACTAGCCAATGACAGAAAATAGAGCAGAGCTACTGCTCTCCAACCCCCACAGTTCGGACTTCAGTGAAACAGAACAGAGCCATGAATATGGGCATTTCTATCTCTGGGGTAACAGGAAAAGCTGCCACGTGTGCATCCTAGTGCCAGGGTCATGTTGAGAGTGCGGTCTGTCTGTGTGTTAGAGGTGGTTTGGAGGTGTTCCACGTGCAGTTCAACCCTGACATTGCAACTGCTGCACACATTGCCTGACCTGGTTTGGGCACTCTGCATACGCAGTGGTGTGACCTTGGTTTAGGTCATGACTCTGTTTGGGTCCTTCACGCCTTATCACCACAATAACATTCTCTAGTTTAGTCTTCTGATGAGCCCAAGAAGAGAATTCTTCAGCCCCAAACAGTGGAACAGCTCTGAAAGAAGTGCAGAACACAGGATCACTCTGAGAGGAACACTCTGGAAAGTCCAAATCAAGTGAAGAGACAAAAATAAGAAACCTCTGGCACCTATAGTTACAAGAAACATTAAACACAGTCTAACTCCTGGCCATAGCAACATAAATCCTCACTCAAACTTCCTAGTACCCATGGCCAGATATGTCCGACTGTTACCAGATATGGGTCCCTGGGAAACTCTTTCCAGGTTCTTTGTGTCCTGAACAAATAACTGGACAAGAAACATTAGAGACACTAAGAAACAGTAGAGACATTAAGGATGTACATATACTGAAGGTAGAAAAGAAACATGCTTTGCAGAGCTACAACAGGCTGGGGAACAGACTCACCGGGCAAGGGAAAGGGGTCTTTTGTATCTGGGATTCCTGAATTAACTTCTTTCTCACCCAGGTAATGCACTGGAATGGCTGTCCTATCAAAAACGCACTGGGCCTGGTGCCATATTTAAACTGTGCTGTTGAATACCCACTTCATTTCGTGCCAGATGTAAATGAAGAGCTGAAAATGCACTTTTATGATTGGTTCCCTGTGTGGTGGGAACCAATTTTGATTTTGTTCAGGGTCTGCAAAGTCAGCCTGGATCCTGTGTTCTGTGCATGTGCTCTGGGTCTCCATGACTTTGACAGATTTTGCCCAGTTGTCTGAGCTGTAATCTAAACACACACACCTATATGCACACACATATGTAGTCCAAAGAGAGAGGGCTATCATTAGAATCAGACCCAATTATGACATGGACCTTAGAATTACCAGTCAGGGAGAGAATGTAAAAAGCAATGATTAATATGTTAGGGCTTCTATGAAAAAAGTAGACAACACAAATGAACAAATGGGTAAGTTAAGAGATGAAAACTCTGTGAAAGCATCAAAAAGAAATGCTAAAAATCAAAGACACTGTAACAGAAATGAAAAACACCTTTGATGGGCTCATCAATAGATTGCACATGACTGGCGAAAGAATCTGTGAACTTTAAGTCACAGAAACTAACTACAAAGAGAAAAACCTTAGAAAAAGCTAGGTGAGGAATGAGAGCTACTTTACTAACAGAAGAACAAGGATGAAAAAAATTCCTCAACAGAAACTATGTAAATAAAAAGAGAATATGTAAATAAAGGGATAAGGAAATTATGGCGTTTGTGTATAACAGAGCACTCCTTTGTCATAAAGAAGAATAAACTTGAGCCATTCATAGAAAAATGGATGCACCTTGAGACTGTAATGTAAGAGAAATAAATCTCACTCACAAGCTCAAACATCCTATTTAAAATATTTCTAATGTTAAAAACCCAAAGAATAAATAAAGAAAAAATAAAAAGATAGATAATAGAAACTAGGAAGACAGATCTTTTGCGAATGGAAGGAGATCAAAAGACAGAGGAAGTGGGAAGAGAGGAAAGGCCAAGAGCATAGGAAATGAAGATTATTTTATATATATATATATATATATATATATATATATATATATATATATATATATTTGGTATTGAGAATTGAACTTAAAACTTTGTGCTTCCCAGGCAACTGCTTAAGAGGAAATGGAGACTATTTATGTATGTGGACCAGCTTCCCAGGAGGACTGTAATCATTATATACTGCATGCATGTACGAATAAAAAAATAAAAATTGAAAAAAATTAAAAAAGAAAATTCAATTTAGAATTCTGTACCCAGCAAAATTGTCCCTCAAAAGTGAAGAAAGATTGATAGGGGAGGTTGTACATACGTACATATACGGGAAGTCTCTGTAGCTTTTGTTAAAATTTTCTGAGAAACTGAAACAACTTTCAGAAATAGTCTATTTTTGTGAGGTAGGAGAAGCACACCCAGTTTGGAGATGAAGAAGTTCGGTTTACAGAGTACAAAGCCAGTAGGAGGGGAAGCAAGACTCAAGCCTGTGTCTGCCCCTTTTAAAAGCCTGTGCTCTGCAGTCTGTGGTGCTGCAGTGTGTTCCTCACAAAATTTCTCATCCTAATTACAGAGTTCTCTTAAGAAGCATCGATGTCCTTCAAAGAAATTACAGTAAGGATTTTCTAAAGAAGGTAAATGTAAGCTACCGATACACAACATGAAAAAAAAAATCATTGAAGATCATTCAAGATAGAGATACTTTGACCAGAAATGTCCTAAATATTTAAGGGAAGGTGTCTGAAACTTTCCTTTACTACCTTTACTAGTACCTGATAACACAGCCGATTTCAGTGGAAGTCTGCCAACTACTTGGTGAAACCTTCTATTTAGGGTTATGGAACTGAAATAGGAAATCTGTATCTGCCATGTTACTACCAGTTTTAATACATATATCAACCCAGAAAAAAGCAGAAATGGTCATTGGTGTGAGGAAATACATCAAGACCTCTCTCTTCCGTTAGCCTGGCACATTTCCTGACAACACCCACACACACAAGCTTCCCAAGCTCAGGTTTAGCACCAAGTTGTCCAACACAGCAGGAGTCCCTTATCTTTGACTGCTCCACTGCTGAAAATATTTTCTGCTCTGTTTTTCTCCCTTCATTACATAGCTCATATGTTACACAGCTCCTCTGTGAAGTCTTCCTGAATCTCTATCTTTAACAGTCAAAGTTTCGTATCCTGTCTTCTATTAAAACATTTGGACTGTAATTTAGTCTTTGTGTGCTTATTTTGTTTGCAGGACTAAGAGTTCCTTAAAAGTAGGGTGCCTATCTCATTCATCTGCCCCCACAAGCTCCCACTGCCCAGGATTTAGCAAAGCTTGCTACAGAGATAGTGCTCATGGGATGCTACTGTGAATCATAATAGGCATAATAGCAACTGTTTACTGTACACTTTATGTCAAGTTTTCTGTAAAGCACATGAATTATCTAATGGAATTTTCACAGTCACCTTAGAAGGTAAGCATGAATATTTGTGTAGGCCAGTAAATTGAAGCTTTGAGATATAAAGTAATTGTCCAGCAATGTAGTATTTAAATCTATGTGGATTCCTTCCAGAACCCTAATATTTTCCACTGCTCTATTGTAAATATCTTACCACAAGAGCCTAATAAAACCTCTAAAATTAAAAAACAATTTTTTTACCCTTATTTAGTATAAAATGTTGCTCTACTGGAGTTCTTTTTACCTCTTCCGGGTGAGATGTCCCAGAAAATTTCTTTAGAAGCACTTAACCTTTATGAGAGTAATTTTTCTTTGATTGCTCTAGACATTGATGACAAATCCCCTTACAAAGTGTGTGTATTAGGAAGATGGACAGGTGGCTCCACTCTCAAAGAAAGGGAGCTACATCAGTTTATTTGTGTTTGGGTCCTAAAAAAAGAGATTCTGCTCAATTTCCTGGGAAGGGACTAAGGAACATTCTTCAGGAGTATTGGTTCCTAAGATACAAAAATCCTGGGCTAGTCTATCTGCACTGAGCTGGCTGGTAGCTTGGTGAAAACAGCAGTTTTGAAGCTAGAAATGAGTCTGCACTGGATAACAAGAGCAAAAAGGGAGACACTACAATCCCAGACTTGACATTCTGTTATAAAACTAGAGTGATAAAAGCAGCATGGTACTGGTACAAAAATAGACACGAGAATCCATGGGACTGAATACAGGATGTGGAAACAACTCCAAGTACTCCAACTATTTGACTTTATATCGAGGAGCCAAAAACATACACTGAAGGAAACACGGTTTCTTCAATAAGTGATGCTAGGTAAACAGCCCAAGATTGAAAGTAGACCCACATAGCACATTATATGCTAATTAAATTCAAATGGAACAAAGAACTAAGTGTTAAAACAAATAACCTGCTAAAAGATAAAATAGGGAAAACTCTTCATCATATGTGTAGGCAAGGACTTTCTGAGCAGAGCACAGATTACACAGGAAATTGTACCAAGAATTGACAAATGGGATCACATCAATTTAAAAAGCTTTTGTGCAGCAAAAGAAACAAACCACAGAGTAAATATAAAACCTACAAAATGGGAAACAAATTTTTCCAGCTATTCCTCATACAGAATAATATCTAGCTGAGTGGTGGTGAACCTGTAGCATACATGATGCAGCAGGCCTGGGCTGTGTGTATCACTGAAAGCTCTGTGATCACTACTTTAGACTGTAGAAAGAACTCAAAAAGGTTAGATGCCCCCAAAGAAAAGAGTCAATCAACAGTGGGTAATTGAAATAAGTAGACATTCACAGAAAAAGTACAAATGCCAACAAATAAATGAAGAAATGTCAACCATTGCTGGCCACTACGGAAGTACAAATTAAAACAACACTGAGATTCCATCTTGTCCCAGAAATCAAATGATAACAAATGGTGGCAAAGCTGTGGGGTGAAAGAAATACTTCAACACTGGTGGGAGTATAAACTTGTATAACCACTACGGAAATCAATATGGTGATTCCTTAAGAAACGAAAACTAGAAATTGTATTTGACCCAGCTATTTCCTTTTTGGTATCTTCCCCAAAGAGTTAAAGACATCATATTCTAGGGACCCAGGCACACCCATGTTTGAAACAGCACAGTTCACAATAGCTAAATCTTGGGAGCAGCTCAAATGTCCATAAACAGATAAATGGATAAAGAAAATGTGGTATTTATACCACAGTGACAGTATAATGGGCCAGGGGTATAGCTCAGTGGAACAGTGCCTGCCTGGCAAGCACAAGGTCCTAAAGTTTGATTCCCAGTACTAAACCAAACCAAACCAAATCAAACCAGAGACAGTACACAACACAATGTGCAGCAGCACATTGGAGTACTACTCTGCCATAAATTGTATTGTATAAGAATGACTGCACCTGGAGACATAATATTAACTGAAATAAATCAGATACACATGCTTAAGTATCACATAGTTTCTTCATGTAAGAAGTGTTATGGTTGATACATTGGGTCAACTTGAGAAGTTTAGAAGTTTAACTAAGAGACTCAGCAGGGAGCCAGGATCCCTACTTTGTAAATACCCTCATCCTGTGCAAGAGGAGGATACAGAGATTTTGTGAATGCTACACCCGCCCTGGGGGGTGGCGGGTGGCCTGCATACAATATATAGCAGGAAAAGAGGCTTGCTTTTCCCCACTTTTTGCTCTGTCTGCTTTTAATTTTTTTTTTTATTTTAAAGAGAATAAGACAAAAGAGAACAGAACAAAGCAAATCAGAACAGAACAATGCAAGCAACACAGCACTTCACAACAAGACAACCGGACATCAACAGTAGCTACCATAATGTTTCTTTTCTTCAACGTAGTTGAGCATACCTTCACACACAACAATATCAAACAACAAAATAATATAAAGCCATTCAAAAGAATGAAAGCAGTATAGGACTTCAAAACCAAATAACAGGAAATGAACAATGGCTACTATAATATCTCATTTTCCTCAAAAAATTGTTTATACCATCACACATAATAAAATCAAATAAAACAGAACAGGATAGAGCCAATCAAAACAGAACAAAAGCATGATAGGACTTCAAAACAAGATGATAGCAAATCATCAACGGCTGCCATAAGTCTCATTTTCTTCAAAATAGCTGTTCATACCATAACACATAATAAAATCAAACAAAACAGAATAAAACCAATCAAATCAATGAATGAAAGCATTATAAGACTTCAAAGCAATATAATAGGGAACCATGATTATCATAAAATATCCTATTATATTCAAAATAGCTGCCTCTACCATCTGACAGCATAAAATCTAACAAAACAAGACAGAACAAAGCCAAACCAAACAACACTATATAAACAACGCAAGAGTTAAAGATAAGACAATAAGAAATTGAGAGTAGTTTCTACCTCTCCCTCCCAGATGTTTCCTTCCCCTTTGCTCTTACATTAACTATTTTGCTTTTGGATCCCATTAACTCCTCTTGTTTCTTATGCTAAGGTTCACGCATATGAGTTTGAACTGTTTCTGCCATGAACATGATCTCCAGTTGCGTTCATTTACCTACAGGAGCCTTGAGATTATTCTACTTTATAACTCGGTAGCTTTCCACTGCGTGAAAATACCATATCTTTCTTATCCATTCTGCAGTTGATGGGCAAGTCACTCTTGATTTTTTTCTCTCTTTTTTTTTTCTTTTGGTCTCCTGTCACATGGAACAATTGTTTTCTCTCTTTTGATTTTCAGTCTATGAATTTTCTTTCCAGTTAGACGTGTTTCTTGTATACAATATATCATTGGATCTTGCTTCTTGATCCACTCTCCCTGTGTTTCTTTTTACTGCTGACCTGAGGCCATCTACATTAATGGTTACAACCAGCATACATTGGTTTGTCTCTGCCCTGCTGTCCTCCTGCTGTTGGCCCTCCACTTTCCCCTTCATTCAACTGCCTGTCTTGTTTGGTGATCCTCCTCTATTGTTGTTCCTGGAACCATGGTCAACTTTATCTCTCTCTAGAATATTCTTTAGCACTCTCTGCAGGGTTGGTCTGGTAGTCATGAATTCCTTCAGTTGTTCTTTATCATGGAAGTATCTTATTTTTCCATCAATTTTGAAAGATAGTTTTGCTGGGTAGATCAATCTGGGTTGGAAGTTTTCTTTCAGGGTTTGAAACACTTCACTCGAAACTCTTCTTGACTGGATGGCTTGTGTCAACAAGTCTGCTTTGATTTGGACTGGTTTTCCTTTATAGGTTATCTGTCTCTTTTCTCTAACAGCTTTTAATATTTTGTTCTTGTGCTGAATTTCTGGGATCTTGATTATTATATGCCTGAGTGTAGATTTACTTTGGTTATGGCTGGTTGGAGTCCTATATGCCTCATTATCTGCATGCCAGATCCATTTGCCATGTTTGGGAAGTTTTTTTCTATTACTTCTGTGAATATCCTTTTAATTTTATTTGTGTTGACCCCTGATTCTTCATTGATACCTATCAATCTTAAATTATGCTTCTTTGCATCATCTTGCAGCTGTTATTTCCTGATTCTGTGTTATTTTTAAGAGTCTTTTCCTTTCAAGATCATTAGCTGCAATCCTATCTTCAAGGTTTGATAATCTATCTTCAGTCTTTTTCAAGCAGTTTTGCCAGCTTTCAATTGAATTTTTAATTTACTGCATCTCTCTTTGAACCTGTTTCATGCATTGTAATTCCTTTCTGCATTCACTCAAGGTTTCCATCATTTTCTTATGCTCTTCTTTGTCTGTGTCTTCTTTAGACCTGCTGAACAATTCTTTCAGTATGTTTGTGACTTCTTCTTTTACCTGAGACATTATTTCTGATTTGACTGCTTTCACAATCTCATGAAGTTGTTTCCTTACCTCAGTTGCTATCCTCTCAGAGATTTCAAGTGTGTGACTTCTGTTTTCTTCCATGACCGTATCTCCCAGACTTATTGTGTGTGGGCTGGAGGTCTGAGTTTGCTTTTGTTCCTTTGTCTTGACATTCTCCTGGGTTCCTCCTGACAAGCTGATTGTAGGGTGCCAGGCATTTCCCATGTTTGCTGCCCCTAAGCAGTGTAGGGTGATGGGACAGACACTTGAGTTCCTCTAATTGCAGATTTACAAGGAGGTAGCGGGGTGTGGAGTGGGCTTCTCCAGAGCTATGCAGCTACATTGGGGCTTCACTGATGATCAGGGGCTGCTTCTCTCCAGCCTGTGTGTCTACACTGGGACTCCCACAATGGTAGCAGACACATAGGGGTGTGTTTGTCTGATTTTGCTAGTGGATGATGGCTGTCTCAGGGAACCAAGGGCCTCAAATGGTGGCCTATGTATGCACAAGGCTTACCTGGCTGTCCCTGCTCCTGCTGGCTGCCTGCAGGAAGGAGCCTTCCGGTGACTACTCCCTGAAGGCGAAGATGTATCTACTGGTTCTCTCTGTCCATACTGGCCACCTGTAGAACATGGCCTTTTAGTGGTGACGCACAGTGGGCAGAGGTGGATCTGTCTGTCTCCTTCGGCCTATGCTGGGCATGTGGGGGGAAGGCCTTCCAGTGGTGGTGCCAGGCAGGCAGAGGCTGGTCTTCTCCTGGTTTTCCCTGCCTGCACCAGGCACACAGAGGAAAGGGCCTTGCAGTGGCAGCACCTGGCAGGCAGAGGCCACTCTGGCTGCTTTTGCTGGCTGCTGCCTTGAAGGGTTGCCCTGTGCCACTCTGCCTTGGAGGCAGCTGATTATGGACTGAAACCTCCACAAACAGTGAGCTAAATAAACTTTTCCTTCCTTCATTTTGGATTTTGGGTATTCTGTCCCAGCAATGAGAGAAAAATAACCAAGACAGAAACCCAAAATATTAATAATGAGCAAATTAAAAGACAGACAATAGGAAGTTTGGAGATCTTTCTCAAATAGTAAAGGAATCAAGAGATGGAAGGTAGGGAGTGGGAGGAGGAGAAGAAAAGAGGACAAAAAAAGGAATTAAGATATATTATGTACATGTCCCAATTCCACACAAGACCCAGTGTACTGCAAACATGTAAAAAAAAAATCACTGGTGATGTGTAGCTCAGTGTGAAGGTCCTGGGTTCGGTTCCTAGTATAAGCATCCCCCCCTCCAAAAATCTTCAAAAGCCACTTCTTCAACATCCAAAATGAGGGAAGGAAAAGTTTATTTAGCTCACTGTTTGTAGAGGTTTCAGAGTCACAGACAAGCGCAGCTGCCATGATCCTCCGGACCAGTCACCGTTCAGTCAGCTGCCAGCACTTCTCATGGTCACAGCTGGAGATGACATGTATGTATTGTTTTACCAGCTACCTGAGTTAAGGTGACCTGATTGAATTAGTGATTAAAATATCTGTGATGTAATCATATTAAAATGATTTGCTTCATAATCAGCTTTTTGGCTGTGTCTATGTAATATTTATTTTTTCTTTAGCTGATTTGGCTAATTTTGTTTAACAAAAAGATGTTCATAATCTGGGGAATAATTTAGACATATTTAAAGTTGCCTATGAATAGTTCTTGGAGTAAATCTAGTAACTTGGCAGATACTGCCTATATTTAATACCCTGCCTAATGCAACAGGACGTTCAAGGCTAGGGATAAAACATTTTAAAATATGATAAAGTTACACACACACACACACACACACACACACTGCAAAAAAAAGGAAAAGCATAAAAGCTACAAGCAATCAAAACAGCCAGCTTTCATGCTTTCCCTGAATTTCCTTAAACTGCATTCCACTATTGGCCAGTGATCTCTTTGTGACTTGATAGGATTTAAGAACCTTCCTTGCACCATATTGTCTGATGCTGAATGGTTTACATTTTATAGACGTGGCCTTTGCCTCTAAATGAACACTCAGAATTGCATCAAAATCAAAATGCTGTTTGGGATAATCTGTTTCCCAGTTGGGTTATGGAGAAACAAAGGCTATGTGCAAATTGCGTGCATCTATTCCACTAAGACATCACTTGAAAGCACATTTATTCAACTTACAAATGCATTTTGGTAATTTTCAACAGAACTGAATAACCTTAAACTCCTACAGCATGTATTCAAATTTCAGATTTGAGCTAGAAGTACAAAAAGCATTATACGGAAAGAGTACAATTTGCACTGGAATGCGTTGCTCCTTTGAAGTTCCACCTCTCTCATCTATCAGGATTCCTAAAGTGGACTATATCTTATTGCAAGGTGAAAATGAAGAAAAGTGGAAATCATCTGTAGTCTTTTTATCACTCTATTTCTAGGGGACTTAATTTTATGCAGAATAGGTTAATGGGTTTTTCTCCTAGGAAAGTTGTAAGGGAACTATCCAGCTCCTGGTTATTAGAATTGGCTCCACAGAATATGTTAAGCTCAGAGTTTTTCATTTCATCCATACTTCATCCTGAAGTGCATTATTGATAGTTGATTCTAAAAGATGCAAGAGATGCCTGGTTCATTTCAGATTCAAAAGAGTCCACATTGGAAAGGTGGCTTTCAATTCTGTAAAAACTAGTTTCCTAGCAACAAAGCCCACAGGAAGTGGAGACCCATTATGATAGAAAAGGAAGCACAATACCAGCATTGCTCTAAGGAATTGAAATACCTATTTAGACTTACACTTTCAGAAAGCCTGTTTTACAAATTAATCATTGCTTTTGCTGCATATGCCTGTATAAAAAATAAGAAAGAATTCATAGTGCTTTGTCATAAATAAGAAAGAAATCATAGTGCTTTGTCATAAGAAAGAAATCATAGTGCTTTGTCATAAAAGGGCTAAATTACAATCTTTATCTAGATTGACGATTTTGAGAGATATCTGCATGTGTTTAAATATCTGCTGACACTGGTAGATGTTCTTTTGAGCGCTCTAAAAATGACAGCATCCTAACATGCCTGATTTTCTTGTGAATGTTGAAGTATCAAATAAGATATTTTGAAGGTTAGCATCTAATTTTCATAATAATAAATACTCTCAAAACAAAATCATCTATTTTATATTCTTAGTGGAAAACCATTTTATACAAATTTTAGAGGAAATTTAATGCTTTCCAACTAGAAGACCAATATTTACCTTCCAGTTTTTATAGAGCTGTGAATAATAACTAGTTATTCTCCAGCTCTGAGCTTCATCTCCAAGTCAATTTTCATAAGCATTTGGAAACCTTCATTTTTCATGCCAAGGCTGAAAATGTGAGCTCTAGGACTTGGGCATTAGCTCAACTCAAATCATGTTGGAGAGAGAAGGAGGAGAATCTGGAGAGAAAGAAAATGAAAGAAAGAAAAAATAAGAGAAGGAGGAGAAAATGATTTCCGCTTAAGTTTAACTTAAAGCATTTACAAAAAAGAGGCAATTATGGTATTAATTTACAAAAAAGAGGCAATTATGGTATTAATAATTATAATAATGGCAAATGCTAATCAGGTGCTTGTGTGGAGACCCAAAATCTAAGATTTTTTTAATAGACTTTATCTTATTTAACTTTTCCCAAAACACATAAAGTAGATTTTGTTAGAATTCCTATTTTCCAGATGATAAAACTAACAGGATTAAATAACTTGCCTCAGTTACCTAGCATCTCAGTGAAAGACCTCAACTGGGAATCTTGGCAGTAAGACTGCTGAGCCTGCATTCAGCCTTTCTCAATATTTCACAAAAAAATAAGGTTTGCCACATGTTGTTGTTGTGTAAATCATGTTTTCTGGGTCTCTAATTTGTTATTGGAAACAAAAAACAGAATGGTCATCCCACTACTGAGTTCATGCTGTTCATCTTATCCTGATTCTCATGAAGGTCCTTGTCCAAAAAAAGAAACAAAGAAAAGAAAAAAAGAAAAGAAAAGAAAAAAGGTTTAAATATTTGCTTTGGAGTCTTTAAAACTCCAAAAAGATGATTCATGGATTTCACAAACAATGATGCATTTTCAGTCTGTGAAATTTTAAATTCTGAGGATTATATTTGCTTTTGCACATTTTAAATTTTGAGATTCCATGTCAGATTCCATTGAGGGAAAAAAGAACAAGCACACAGCAGGACACTAATGTAAACTAAGGCCCTGCATCATATTCCTATGATGGCTACACATAACAGGGGTTTTAATCCTCTAAATGTAGCAGAATCCTTTTAATTTTTTAAGACATTATGTTAGTTGAGAATAATTCCTCAAATGCAGGGTTTCTTTCTTGAAAGACTCAACACAAACAAGAAAAGTAAACAGAAAGTCCACCTTTATGAAATGGCTGGGGAAGAAGTCAAGATGGATGATCAGTGAGCAACAAAATACAAAGCCTCTGGGAGAAACAACTCATAAGCCAGAATAAAACATCCTGGAGAGACCCAGACAGAGGGAGATGGATCCTCTTGACACACATGGGAAGAAATTAAAACGTGAAAAATGTCGTCCAATACTTCGGGACTACAACTGACAGCTAAAAATTACTGGACACAGTGTTTTCGTGGTGACTCACCAAGTTTGCACAAGCTTGAATCCACGCCAGTAGACAGAGCTGCCCAAACTCCTTCCCACCGCTACTCACAGGAAGCACAGCAGCACTGAAGTTGGGGGTTGGTGAGCCCACTGGAGAGTGGAGCTGGTGAAGGGACCTTCATTAATCCACGGTCAGTGCTGGGAATGAGACCCCCCACCACAGGAAGGCCACAACCAAATGGGTGACATGTTGGAATTGGGCAGGAGGAGCCTGAACTGGGAGTGACAGTGACTTCAGCTGGTTCCTCCCTCCCCAGAGCAGATTTGTGAGATTTTCTTGGACTGGGCAGCGCCCCTGGCCGGGACCCAGTGAGGGGTCCCAAATTGATTCCCTGTGCCTAGTATGCACTAACCGGGTGAAAGCCCCTGAATTTTGGTTGGCTGGGTGGGGAGGGGCAGGCAGGAGAGGGCAGAGGTCCCTTGCCAGCGTGCTTGGGAGGAACCGTGACCAACAGGGAAGGAGGCTGGGACCTATGCTGTAACCTGTGTGGAGGAAGCCAGGGCCATGACAGGAGAGAGAGGTAAGAGTAGGCTCCCAGCCCAGAACTTTGAGAGCACTGATCCAGGAGAGGGAAAAACAAGAGAGAATGAGGGCTGCAAACTTGCAACATCAAACATGGCTTCAACGGGCATTAAGAGATATCTCCGGGACCTTGTAGATAAGCTCAAAACTGAAATATTAAATCAGGTAAAGCAAAATATGAATAGAGTGATAAGAGAAATGCTCTCAGGAAGCATCTCTCAGGAAGATACAGATGGAAGAAGGGAGGAACACAAAAAAAGGAGAGAAACATTCGATAAAGAATATAAAGAAAATATAGAATACATGAAGCAGATTCAAAGAGACTA
>PVLA01014589.1:0-29682 GCA_004027455.1 Hydrochoerus hydrochaeris | reverse complement strand
TGATCTCTGTAGCAGTTCAGAGTCGTGTGTGCCCCCAGGGAATCTGTTGGGGGGAGTTGGTGGCCCTTCCCAGGGTTATGTGTGGGGCACTGATATCAGGTCAAGAACACATGCTCCAGGTCAGAAAGATCTAGGGTCAAATTTTGACTTTGATGATTTCTATGGATGTGGTATTCAACAAACCACTCATTTACCACTTAAAAAATACCAACTGCCTACTGTGTGCTATGCACTTCGCATTTTTAAGCTTCCATTTCCATATTGGTGAGAGTAGAAGTCTGTGGGGAGTGAAATAGTGAACGTAAAACACACTAAGTGTTGGCTACTACTGCCATTATCATCTTTAGTAAGTTTCACTGGTCAGTGACTGGACATCTGGATAGATTACATAATTAGTTCCCACTAAAGAAGTGACAAAAGTTCAGCTTCACTGTCAGATACAAAAGACTTACTCCAACAGTAAAGTCTTATGTCCTTGTTACAGAATGGCAAAGAATATCACTATTATAAATTTTTTGGGTCTTTTTGTAAGACAAGCTTTCACTATGTAGTTCAGGCTTGCCTTAAACTCACTTTGTAGCCCAAGCTGGACTTGAATTTGTGGCAATCCTCCTGCCTCAGACTCCTAAGTGCTGGATTATATGCATGCACTGCCATGTTGCCTGGCTGCAAGGTACATTATTAGTCACAATATGTCTCACAGTGTGTACTTCATGATGTCCTCATTAAGCTGATTTTAAAATGAAGGGTGTGCTGATCTTACTTTAGGCTGCAAGGTATGTAAAGAAAACAAATTGCACTGTACTAAATTTTTTTATTTTCCAAACTAAATATAGAATAAGCAGATATGTGGTCCTTTATTTGCAACAGGGAAAAATAATATTGCAATTGAGAGAGAAGACAAGATGGCCGATCAGTGAGCAACAAAATACAAAGCCTCCAGGGAGAAACAATATAGAAGTGTCATTTGCCAGAATAAAACATCCTGGAGAGACCCAGACAGAGGGAGATGGATCCTCTTGACATAGGAAGAAATTAAAATGTAAAAAAGCTCATCAAATGCTTCTGGACTACAACTGAAACAGCTAAAAATTATGGGACACAATATTTTCATGGCAACCCGCCAAGTTTGCAAAGGCCTGAATCCACACTGGCCGGCAGAGCCACCCTAACTCGTTCCTGCTGCCACTCACAGGAAGCACAGCAGTGCTGAAGTCAGGGGTTGGTGAGCCCAATGGAGAGTGGAACCAGTGAAGGGACATTCATTAATCCACGGTCAGTGCTGGGAGTGAGACCCCCCCCACGGGAAGGACACAACCAAATGGGCAACATGTTGGAATCAGGCAGGAGGAGCCTGAACTGGGAGTGACAGTGACTTCAGTTGGTTGTTCCCTCCCAAGAGCAGATTCACGGGATTTGCTTGGACTGGGCTGGTCCTCTGGCCAGGACCCAGGGAGCCATCCCAAATAGATTCCCTGCACCTAGCACGCATTAACCGGGTGAAGGTACCTGAAGTTTGGTTGGCCCAGTGGGGAGGGGCAGGCAAACACAGCCACTGCTTACACCTCAGTGACAAGAGCAGGCAGGAGAGGGCGGAGTTCCCTTGCCAGTGTGCTTCAGAGGAAAAGTGGCCAACAGGGGAGGGGGCTGGGACCTGCACTATAACCTGTGTGGAGGAAGCCAGGACCATGACAGGAGAGAGAGGCAGGAGGAGGCCCCCAGCCCAGAGCCCTGAGAGCACTGATCCAGGAGAAGGAAAAACAAGGGAGACTGAGGGCAGCAAACATGCAACACCAATGGACATTAAGAGATATCTTCGGGACCTTGTAGACAAGCTCAAAACTGAAATATTAAATCAGGTAAAGCAACATATGAGTAGAGTAATAAAAGAAATGCTCTCAGGAAGCATCTCTCAGGATGATACAGATGGAACAAGGGAGGAACACAAAAAAAGGAGAAAAACATTTGATAAAGAAAATATAGAATACATGAAGCAGATTCAAAGAGACTACCAGGAAATTAAAAACTCCATTGAAAGCTGGCAAAACACCTTAAAAGAAACTAAGGATAGACTATCAAAACTTGAAGACAAGTTTGCAATGTGTGATCATGAAAGGAAAGATCTCTTAAAAACAACAGGGAAAAGGCAGTAACAATACAAAGGCTAGAAGATGACAAGAGAATCTACAATTTAGGAATAAGAAACATGAATGAAGAAGCAGGAATACACACAGGTGAATTACAAAGGCTATTCACGGAAATAATTAAAGAAAACTTCCCAAGCATGGGAAAAGAAAATGATATTTGGTTATGTGAGGCATACAGAATTCCAGCCACCTACAACCAAAACAGATATACACCCACACATATAATAATCAAGATACCAGAAATTCAATATAAAACAGAATATTAAAAGCCATCAGGGAAATGAAACAGATTACCCATAAAGGTAAGCCCATCAGAATCACAGCTGACTTCTTGACACAGACCATCAGATCAAGAAGAGCTTGGAGTGAAGTATTCCAAGCCCTAAAAGCAAATAACCTCCAGCCCAGATTGATGTATCCTGCAAAACTGTCACTAGAAATTAATGGAGAAACAAGATGCTTCCATGGCAAAGAGGAACTGGGGGAGTTTGTGACCACCAACCAAACCTACAGAGAATACTGAAGGACATTCTAGAGAGAGAGAAAAAAACCCCAGGATTTTAGGAACAGTGGCAGAAAGGCCTCAATGAGTGGGGCAGGCAGTAGAATGAAAGAGAAAACTAGACAAACAAAGGCAGAAAAATAGCATAGCAAAAATGAGGCACAGAAGGATAACTAGAATCACTAACATAGAGGGCCTTGATACGCTATATTGTTAATAGTGCACCAGGATTTCAAACCCACACTACTCACACTACTCTGCTTAGATGTATTATATTCTGTTCCAGTCATTCTACCTGTACTAGATTTGAGGGCACAGACAGCAATCCCGAAAATAACAGGATATAGTATGGTAATCATCCTTAATTTCCTATTAACTTAATCTAAAGCTCTGTAAAAACTACTGTTTTACCATGACTGATTGTAATCAAATCTGGTTTGTTGGATTGCTGTTTTATATTGATAGATTTTATTCAAAGCTGTTATCATTGATAGTATCAATTCTGAGAGTATAGCAACTGCACTTAAGATGACAAGATCCACTAGAATATCCACTATGGTTTGATTATTACCTGCCTTTGAAGTTTTATACTATCTACAATGTTTTATTTTTATTAATATTGTTATTACTGCTTTACTCAATTATACTGCTATATTCAATTATGCCTGATGATATAGACATTCTATTGAAGATAATAAGAAACAACACAGTAATCATTATAGATTACCTTGTACTGTGGTGTTATATGACTTTTTAGTTTCATGTTTTTATAGGAATTTGTTTTGTTTTGTCTTGCTAAGTTTTGTTTTTCCCTCTACTACAGAAAGGATAGAAATACATGTAGAGATTCATGCATGCGTAGCTGTTTACACTCTCACTGTTTCACTATCTACTTTGTATGCTTTAATTTTGTAACTTGAACAACTATTTCTAAGAGGACAATATGTAATTTATTATCTAGTGATTTCTTCTTGTTTATCTTTCTTTTGGAATTCTGTATTATCTCTACCCTTTACATGTTTTTGTTTCTCTTTAAATAAAAAAAAATTATATTGCAATCATTGTTGCTAGTGAGCAGTACAGATATTGGTAGCAATGATTTAGGGCTATGTTATCAAATGATCCCAAGTGCTTAAAAACAGATTATTCAACAAGTAAAAAACTAAAGCTAAGCAAACAGAATAACCAAAGATGAGTCCTAAGAAATTATGTATTCGGTTATATCACTAATTATGCAATTAGGCAATAACAAACATAAGTTATTTTCCATTTTTTTGCCCCAGAAATAATCTCTACATGGTAAAATCTCTTTTGGTTTAATTGTGGAGAAGAAAGTACATGCATCTGGTCTGTGTTTTGACTACCAATTATTAGCGGTATGTCTGAGACAGGAGGTAAAAGGAAGTCAGGGCACAGATCATGAACAGGCAACCTGAAGTAAGCCCTAAAAGTCAGGGCTTATGTGAGTTGATAAACCAAGGACTCAAATAATTAACTTACCTAAACTGGGAGGGCCTAATGAAATACAAAGGACAGAGGAAAGGTACCTAAACAAACTGCAAGGAGCTTAGAAGGTTGAAATACAGACAAGACAGCCTGCTTTCAGGGCTGACAACCACCAGCATCATCCCTGCAACCTGTCACATTTACCTGTACTGCAAAACTGTATAAAAGACCCTGCACTTAAGCACTTACAGTTTTTATACCTTGAGGAAACCTCCTTCCTGACACTGGGGTGGGAGCTTTCATCTAATTCTTCCTAACTAATAAACAAGCACTCAGTCACTCCCCACTTCTTACAGTTTTGTTGGTGTCAGTCTTCTTTGCCCCCAAATAAGGACAGAGAACATGGCACAGGGCAGGAAGCTGATTATATGACCTTCACTAACAACCCAAGCAGATCTGATCTTTAGTACTGTTGGATTTCTTTCAGAAGGTAGATCTTTGGTTGTGAGGAAGCAGTGAAAGCTGAGGGAACAACTGAGGAGCCATGGCTAGGACAACTTGGTGAACACCCAAAGGTTCCTCAGTGGAAACTGGATCCCAATGGCCCAGCAGGGTACCCTGCAGAAAAATCTCCATCCACTTGTCTACCGTCCCAACCTGCACTCCTCAGTGCAGTGAGGTAAAATTCTCTCAGTGATTGACCAGAGTGACCTGACACTGTTAAGACTCTTCTCTTAAGTCTCCATGAAGAGTGGAGATAACATTTGGACTTGTCTCTCTTAGCTAGTAAGATAGACCTCCTCTTCTGATATGTCTTGAGTAGCTTCCCTAAAGTGGCCTGTGCATAGGCTTTCTTTGGATTGAGAGATGGTCCTAACTTCCATGGGACTAGCTGTATAGATTCAGCCTTGTTACAAAAGGACAAAACTTCAAATCTGGTTTTTTAAGACATGATAGTAAACAAATATCCCATCTAATTATCTATGGCTCTTTTTTGTGATAAGGTACATGCTATACAAAAATGAAAGTTTAGATATATAGTACTTTTTAAAAAAGCCCACGGTTCATGACTAATAGTATCAACATAATTGTTGTGCTAAAATGTATCTTGCTTATGATTTCAAACTCTCCCTATACAAACATTATGCTTACTATCTACAACTATTTGATAAAATTTTGACTTCTAAGACAATCATAGTTGCTCTCACTTCAATACTGCTGCAACTGACTTCCTGGTATTCAACAAAGACTCTGAGCGCAAAGCTAATTATTCAAATGACTAAAAACCACCATTTTGGTTCTGGTCCTCCAAGGTCAGCAAGGATACAGGGCATGAGGGGACCTTTCTACATGATTCTACAGCTTTGGGTGAGCCATGCAATCACCAGTAGACTGTTAGATCCCAGAGGACAAAAGTTAACCAGTATACATCACCCTAGGGGGGCTGGGGATTTAACTCAGCAGTGTAAGCACATGCCTGGCAAAAGCAAAGTTGTCAGTACCAAAAAAAAAAGATGTCATGCTAGAGGGAGGGTCATTAAAGAGAAACATGTTTCTATTCTTTCAAGGAGAGTCATGTGATCTTGCACAGACCATAACTCATCCTGGCAGATGACACTTGCAGAGGAGCTAAGAGGCTCTGTATACACTTCCAAAAGTAACTCCTGTGAAGCCTTAACTGACCTTGACATAGGCCATAAGGTAATTCTAATTAAATGGGTATCATTTAAACTTGGCCTTAAACACCCAGCTAGAAAATATAACCAAACCATATAAACTATTAATAATAATTCAGGGTAAATATACAAAGGGGTTCCAGGCCCTATATACTGGCCCCTGCTGACAGTGTCCAACTATACCTATAACTTGTCACGATTATGTTTCAATAAGGCCAAGAAGCCACAATAATAGCTCTAAAAATTCAATAAGAGGCAACCCTCTCGGGACCCCTTCTGTCTCTCTCAGATGGAAGTTTTCTTTCCTCTCAATAAATATATTCTGCTCTTTAACCTCCATTTTTCCTAAAATCCATTCTTTGATTTTAGAGAACACGAGCTTGTACCGGACTATATCATTTGAGGTCTTTCATGGAGATCACAGGATGGAGACTTAGAGCTGTGTGCATACCCAAGATAAAAATGCCTGGTGTCATTGGAGAAATGCAAATTAAAACAGCATTGAGATTTCATCTCATTCCCTGAAAGAAGAGCTGCCATCAAGAAATCAACTGATAACAAATGTTGGCAAGGCTGTGGAGAAAAAGGAACACTGCCCCACCGTTGGTGGGAGTGCAGACTGGTGCAGCCACTATGAAAATCACTATGGGTATTTCTCAGAAGACTAGGATTGGAAGTTCTATTCAATCCAGCTATTCCCCTCCTGGGCATTTTCCCAGAAAAACTGAAAAAATCATGTCAAAGTGATATATGTGCACCCATGTACATAGAAGCACAATTTGTAATAGCTAGATCTTGGAAATAACCAAAATGCTCATCAATTGCAGAGTGGATGAAAAAGATATGGTATTTTTATACAATGGAATATTACTCAGCTATAAAAAGGATGATCTTGAGGCCTTCATAGGTAAATGGAGACAAGTTGAGACTATCCTCATTGGTGAAATAAATAAGAATCATATTTATAAATATCACATTGTGTCTCTAGTGTAAAAAGTAATAAGAACTGTAGGAGTAATAAAACCCAAAATGTGTAACTGCTATTGTAAAAAAGAGAGGAAATAGAAAGTTCTCTAAAGGATATAACTGCATGTATGTTTAAGTGTGTAGGATTCATAACCATACTTCTAATTTCTTGTTGGATCATTGGACAGATCTGTTTGCAGTCTCACTGCTTGAATGTCCACTTTGTGTGCTCTAATTTTGTAACTTGAACAACTATTTCTAAGAGGACAATATGTAATTTATTACATTGTTTATTTTGTTTTTGAGATTCTGTAATATTTCTACATTTTTTGCTTTTCTTCTCTTTAAATTTTTTATTTAAAGAGAAAAAAGCAAAACAAAAAAAATAAACAGTAAATCACTAGTTGATAAATTACACATTGTCATGTCACACTGGGCTACACTGCTGTACCCTTTGTACTGAATGATCTTGAAGGGTGCTATGTGTCTAGACAGAAGTAGCAAAAGCTGCTTTTTAGGAATTCAAAAGGACATTTTCACAGATATGAGCACTCTATGTCATTAACCATACTCTTGTCATTTAGCACTAGCATGATTATAGATGATGATGTGTTCAGTTGCAGCCTATAGCAAAAACAAGGGAGGTGGAAGCACCCTGTTGGATCTTGATCACAGTTGTGGAAGGGAGCTAAGAACTGGTATTCTCTGATTGAGAAACAGCACACAATATTAAATCCCACTTTCAAGGCCTGTGAAGCTGTCATGGGATGACAGTAGAAACACTGACAAAATAATCAATAGAGATCTGGGTATCAAACTGGATATTCTGTCCCATAAGTGGGGTGGCACAGGCTCCTATCTCATGTGTCAGGAGACGTACCTCCAACAGCAAGTCTCCATTTTTGCCAATCCATTGGCAACAAACCAGCAACAGTTTTTGGACCAGTAATGTGCATAGCCCAAGAAAAAATCTGGGAGGATGACAGTCTACAGGACATGATCCCTAGTCTCTGTGCTGGAGCAAAACAGGAACCTCTGGATGATGCTTGTATACTGATGGGTCTAGCGATGGCACAGCCTCCAAATGGACAGAAGTCATTGTTCAGCCCAATATGGATGTACTCTTGTTTGCAACTGAGACAGGCATGTAAATCCAATTGGCAGCATTTTACACAGTATTGATTTTTTTGATGCATGAAGAAGGTCCCTTACATGTGTGTATGAACAATTGGGCCATCCTTAGTCAGTAATACTTTGGATGCTGGCTGGGCAGATTGGCAGATAAGGCACTGACCCTTGTGAAGTGCCAGTCAATGGTGTGACATATGGCAGAAGTGTCAGGAAACTACCCTGGTAGTAAGAATATAAGCCCCTTCTCTCACTGGGAAATGACTTAACAAATACTTTGAAGGATAGCCACTCTCTGAGGGATATTTTCTTCAGCTATGCCTTGACTCTACAAAAAACTGGGACATACAGGACTGTGCACCTTGCAAGCTATAGCACAGTGATGGCACCTAGGTTTGACTCTTTGTAAATCAAAGTCTTTGGTAGACATATATTCTCAGTGTGCTCACTTGACCCTTTGGAGGAATAGGATATCCACAATGCTTGGCATGATACCATGAGCACCCGACCCACTACAGCAATGGCAGATGTATTATATTGTTCCCCATTCTCTCTAACAGTGACATTAATATATTTTGACTGCTCTGTATACAGCCACCAGGTGTAGGTTTTTCTTCCTCAAAGTACACTGCTGACCAAACTTATAACATTATGGATTTATAATGGTTGACTGCTGCATATGGGATTTTGCTAGGCATAATATCTGACAGAGGAACCCAGCTTATATCCCCTAAGTTTGACAGTAGGCTAGAGACAATGATGTCACTTCCATGTGCTCTACTGGCTGCAGGCTGCTTGTTTGATTGAGAGATACAATGGGCTCCTGATTCCCAAACTGGCCTATTTGGTTCCAAAGTTCACCAGGTGAGTTTGGATTTTATCCCAGGAAGTACAACTATTCAATGAGCAGCCCTGACATATGGGTGACAGCCCATTAGTTCACCTCTTGAGAGTGAAACTTTTTGGTCTGTCTGCATATTTATCCTACAGGGCAGCGTCTTAAGATAATGAAAGTGACCTTAATCCTGTCTGTATTGCAGCCTATGTGACCAGGAGGATGCTCTCAGTAGACTTGGGATTGGCCTACAGTTCCCCTGGTAGGCAACTGGGTGTTTTTGTTGGTATCCTGAGGTAAAGGACTTAGAAATGTGATAGAAATACAGCCCTTGACTTAAACTTGACCTTTGAAGACCTGGGAGAATGGTTCACCTGATGATGAAGTCACCATCCTGAAAGAGAGTGATGGTGTGGTGCCTGGCCCATTTTCCAGGGAGTGGTGAATTTAGCCCTGACTCCTTTACCCCTGGTAGCAACAGGAACCCAGAGTTAGTATTTTTTTCTTCTTTCTTTGTCTTTTTGAGACAGGGTTTCACTGTATAGTTCAGGCTGACCTTGAATTCACTTTGTAGCCCAGTCTGTACTTGAACTTACAACGACCCTCCTGCCTTAACCTCCTGAGTGCTGTGATTACAGGCATGTGCCACCATGCCTGGCACTAGGCTTTGTATTCTAAGCCAGGAGGTAAGATTATTCCAGCCACGATCTGCTTACAGGATGAATAAGTGGCCTGTATTCTCCCCAAAGGTCTAGATCTCCCTATAATGATTTCTTTTTCTGCCCTGTCCTTCCCACCGGGATGAACCATCTTAACAACTTCATCTTATGGGCACACATGTTTGCCTATGTGCACCAACAATCACATTTCTTGGTATGCACTGAACTTCTGACTGAAGCAACTGAGGGATTCCTATGGAGAACTGCACCAATATCCCTCTTCACTTGAATGCAGCAGCAAAAGAAGACTGACTTTACCTGGGATCAAGGACACCAGGTCTTCAAGGTGCTGATCCAAAAGAGCACCACCACCTCTCAGGAACTGAGACAAATGACTGTGGGCAAACAATGGGAATGTAAGTTTCATGCTGCTAATTGTAGCACTACTTTGTATTCAACAGATGAATATATCAGTGGCAAATCAAACTGGATAGTAGATACCAACCTTACCTGTGTAATCAGATGTTGCTGGTAAATGACACAAATACTTGGTGGGTGGTCATAAGTGTATAGGGCCAACAACTGGCCCATTATAGAAGCCTGATGGGTCTGTGGTGCCATGGATGTGACTTACCTCTCTACTGGACTGGAAGCTGCAAATAAGAATTCCATAAATTAATGTACCAATAGATCCACCCTAAGAGATGTGTCCAAAATTTGGATGTTGTGAATGAGAGATGGCACTACACAATGCAAGCAGCCTGGTGGTTTCATCTGATGTCCTTGAGGATACCAAGGACAGACACCAAAAATCTAGTTCTCCAGGTTGAAGCCTTTGGTCAGCATATGACTCAGATATTGAATGCTATGCTTCAGACTTTAGTGTTGTTCATGAATGAGATTTCTCAAATGAGAGAGGTAGTTTTGTAAAACCACATGACTCTAGATTTGCTACTGAAGCATGGAGTGGTAATTTTGGCCTTTTGTATGTGAAATGCTGCATTTATACCTCTGACCATCAGACACAGGCATAAGAAATCTTGCAAGAGTTGGACATGGAGATGTCCACTATCCAGGCCTTGCCACAGACTCCTGCACCCAGTGGTGGGAACCCTTGTGATCCACCTGTTGCTGAGTAGTCATAAGCTGTGCTGTGGTGGGAATGGGGTTGGTAGTGTTCTATTGTTCCCTTAATTGTTATGTTCTTTGTGCACAGTGGTTTACCTATAGATAACTCACCAGAAACAATATGACCCCGACTCTGAGGGGGTGGGATGTGGCAAACCACTCAATACTATTTTTAAGCTTGAGGTTTCTGAGGACATCTGAGGATGTGACCCCACTCTTTTGTGCAGTTGCACAGCAGGATATACTTATGTAACCATGACTTACCATAGACAAGCATACATACTCTTCATGGTGAAGCAAATGAGAAAATGAATATGTGAAAAATGTCTATAAAAGGGTAAAACAATAAACATGCAGATGTCATCTCTGATCTGCTACTGTATTTTTTGATGTTAACTCCTTATGCTTTGTTTTCCCTGGGTACCTCATTCATGAGAAAACACCAACTTCTAATCTAAAGACATCTCATTATAGTAATATATGCATATTTGTGTTTATAATAGCACAATTCATAATAGCTACAACTGGGGAAACAGCCTACATGTCCATCAACAGATGAGTGGGTGCCGGAGTCCAGCTGCGGCAGGGCTAGTGTTTCCCAAAGTTGGACAGGGAGTCGGCAAGTGAGAGACAGAAGACACTGCACACCAGTCTGTGAGTGAATCTGAATCCGCTTTATTCTTTAGAAGCTGGAATATATATTTGCTAACCTTGGCAGCGACCCCCAGCCCCAAGCAGGAAGCGCCCCAGGCTTAGGGCCAGGCAGGAATAATCCTAAACAGTAGGTTTTAATTAACCTCAACCCCAAGCAGGAAGCCCCCAGGCTCAGTAGGTGTTAATTAACTCTTTTCACCTTTGTAACATCTCAATCTTGTTACTTAGTTAGCTTGGGAAATGTAAGCCAACGCACCTGGATGCCTGCAGGAGGAAGAGATGTGTGAGGCTATTATGCCGCTCCCTACATTGTTTCCTTTATCACTTATGGGAGTATGGCAGTTCCTGTGAGGACAGCGCCTGTCTTAGGTCAAGGACTCTTCATATGAACCCAACCAGGCCTTACCCGTCATGGGCCTGCAGGACAGCAATAGGTCCTGTGCCTGTCTTAGGCGGCTGGTGGTGTAACATATGTGTCCTAGTTGCCCGTCTTTGGCTGCCTGTCCAGTGTCTCAGGGCAGTTGTCTCACAGGAACCCTGCAAATCCTCCTCCATGAGCTCTCCCATTTAAAGCCTCTGTATACTCTCTCATACTACTCACAGAAGGTAAAATTTCACAACCAGTCTTCACAAAGGGGTTATCTAGAGGGCCTCCAGCAAACCCCCTGGAGTCTCCACCCTCAACTCCATATTGAGAATTACATAAAAACATACACATGTGAACTACACAAATTACAATTATCAGTACAAAACATTCCAAGATCCCTGCGCCCAATTCCCACATGTGGTGTCCTTTTCCTGGAGAAGCGATTGTCACAAGGCGTGGATGGACTAGGACGCAGAGCATGGACAGAAAAGGGCGCCGCAAGTGGGTAAAGAAAATGTGGATAATTCTGGGAAGATAGCAGAGCAGTCAACAGTTTTTTTATGTTATTTTTATGTTATTTGGAATCCAGACACTGAGACATATCAACTTCAGAAAGAAAAGGAGACACTCTGAGGATCCAGAAGGATCTGAATGGAAACTTAGAGCCCACAGAAACAATGCAGAGATGGAGGAAAACATGGAAACAAGAGGTGGCAAATTATAATTTCTCTCTAGCTCTTGCCTCATGGTATAAGAACGATTGAATCTACAGAGATACAGAGGAGAGGACAGGTAACTCCAGAGAATTTCAAGGAGAAATGCACCAGTGAAATGTTGCAGTGGATGCTGTGAACCACAAAAGCTGGTGAGTGACTCCAGCTCAATCATCTCTTGTGTCCCTTGGAAAGGATTCTTGTCCAGTCACCATTTCTCATGAAGGCAACTAGGCCCAGGACTTGGAATACCTGTAGATTAGTCTCCTGTCAGTGTTTTCAGTGTTGAGATCTCACAATTCCTATGTGAGTGTGGGGAGCAGCTGAGCTGGAGCTCGATCACACATATGGGGCTAATGCAAGACCAGCCTCAAAAACACGGAGCATCCTAGTTAAGCCATACAAACAAGTTGGTAGGCAGGTCCTTTCTCCCACTAGCAGAAGGGTTATTCCTGTTGTCAACCTCTGGCTGATTGTATAAATAAATGCATGACAATTGTTTGGCAGTTTGTTTCTCCCATCAGAAGAGGGGACCCCACCTGCCCTCAACTTTCTGCATTGTGATGCATGTCTTCATATCTTTATCCTCCATCATGTCTCCCTGGGAATTTGAACAGCTGTGCTGTATGAAGTATTTGCTACCTGAACAGGGACCTGGGATCTAGGGAACCTCATCAAATAGCAGGTTTCGGAACACCTTGGTGTATGGGCAAACAAAATAAGCTCATGAGAGCAAAAGAGGTTCTTAAGAAGCATATGGGAGAGAGATATATTGGTATCATCAACACTGATTCCATCAAGTATAAAACACGGGGCAAACAGGTTCTAAAACATGATAGCAGTAAATATAAATGCTTGATATGTTATTGAAACAGTAAGTTTCAGATATCAAGATTTCTCAGGTATCAAAATTTCTTGCCTTTGTGCAAGAGACATGTCCCTGGTTACTGGAAGAATGAGTTGTGAATCTGAAGATATGGAGATGTTTAGGGCAACAATTGTCTGTGAAATGCACTGCTGAGTGGCCTGAGAATATTCCCATATTTCTTACCCTTGTGGACCTTGATCAGGGAGTCTTGATGATCATATGCCTGTTCAGATGACCACAGAGTGTTTGGTTTTTGAGTTACATCTTAAAACTAAGTTTCAAGCAAATAAAAAGGATAGTGGGCAATAACCCTCTCCCAAGGAACCTGTTTTGCTCTAGTTTTGCTCAATGAGATAAGGAAAAGGCTTTGGGGTGTGAAGGTGAGAGAGGGGGACATTCTTCCAAGGGAGAAATGTTTCACTGTGCCTTCAATTTCACAACCACCCAAAGTAAAACCAAGTATCTTATCTGTGCCATGAGTAGCTACTTCTGCATTCTCAGTTCAGAAAAATTTTGCTACAACATAGGCTAGACCTTTCCCTTTCACAGTCTCCCTTACAATTGCTACTAAAAGATGCCAGGTGTGTTGGATCCTTAGAAGGTTTTCAGCATGCCTACTCTTATTAAAGCCTAAGATATGAACAATCCAAGAGAAGTTATACATCTTCATGAAGTTTCACCCTAAATGATGTTATAATAATTAAAACAAGGAACTGCTATCCATGACCCCATAGCTCCTTTTGCATTGGGATTTGTAGAGTGTATAGGACCACAGATTATGGCTTATAATATTTGAAAAAGAATGGCTAAAGTATGTTCAGGTCTAGGAGATTATTAATTGTGGACGGGAAATATTTTTTATTTGTACATGGATTAGGGTGCTTGCAATGACACTCACAACATGGCCATTACAAAATACATGTTAGATAATTGGAGAGCCTCAGAATCTGGTGGAGCATCAGCAACCTCTGCCCACACCTGGAGGATGTCAGCAGCTGGTGGGAGTGTCAGTCAATCATCTCCCCACTTGCAGTATCTTGCTGGGCTAGCAGAAGTGTCTGTGACCTTTCCCCCACTGGAGGACTTTGATAGGCTATCAGGAGTCTTGGGGACTCATTCTCTCACATAAAGGACCTCAGCAGACAGGTGAGAGCATGTGTGAGTCCCCCAAGAACCAGAGGACCTCAGTGAGCAGGCAAGAATCTCAAGGACTCCTCCCCCACTAAGAGTTTTTCAGTAGACAGGAAGGGCATGGTTGAGTGCCCATCCCTAAAAGAAACTTGGAATGCTGATAAGAACACCAGTGAGGCCTCCTCTGACCTGGAGGAACTTGGTTGGGCCTGAAAGACTCAGTGACACAGTAGGGCCCCAGCTGGGCACTGGGTCTGGTAGCCTGGAACTGTCTGAAGCCACAGTAATAATATTAGCTAAGGGTTAGTTCACATTGATACTCATAGATAGTCAGCCTAAGAAGAATCCACAACTCACCTACTTGCTCTTGCAAGTGGCCCTGCAAAAGCAATTCTGGAGACACGCACCCCTTTACACTGTGGGGCACAGCAACGGAGTGAACATCAGCCAGACTGTACAACCTTAAGAAACACATGCTGGATAGTCTTAACTAGCAGGATTGAAAAGACAGAGATATCAACAAAGTGGTAAAAGTGAAACAATGGAAAAGTAAACTGCAATCTCAAACCCCTAGTCCATCATGAACAAGTAGACACTGACATAGAAGATAGTGAAAGCAAAATAATAATAATAATAAAATAAGACAGTGAAAGCAACACAAATGAAATTTCTGAAAAGATAGCAAGTGAGGTAAAGAAACAAATCCATACAATCAGATTTTATAGAGAAAATCAGATCACAAAAAATCACTCAGGTAAAAAAAGAAATGACAATATTAATAAAGGAATTGTTTAGCATAACTAAAGAAAGCATTGACAAAAAAGTACAAGGGAGTATAAATAAATGAAATCTTGAATGAACATTACAGGCAAAAAAATAGAATGCATGAAACAGTTTGAATGCAATATCCAGTAAATTAAAAATTCCATTGAATGCTGACAAAGCTGCTTGAATGAAACTGAGGATACGTTTTCAGAATAAGATTTTCAAGAATAGGTTTTCAAGATATGAAAATAGGTTTTCAGAATATGATTTTCAGAATAGGTTTTCAAGATATGATTGGAGCTAGCAATCATGAAAGAAAAGAACTTTTAAAAATAACACAGATCATGAAGTAACAATTCAATGATTCCAAGATGATGCAGGAATAAAAATATAAGACTAACAGATGTCAACTGAAATCCAAGAGTCAGCTCAAATGACACAAAAACTAGCTGTAGAATAATACTATAAAAGTTCCTAAGCATGTGAACACAATTTGATATACAAATATAAACAAAATCCATAGAACTGCATCAGCCTTAATCAAAATAAATCTATACTTGGACATATAATAAGCAGGATCCCTGAAACTCAGTACAAAAACAGAGTATTAAAAACCATTAGAGAAAAGAAACAGATCACCTCTCAAGGAAGGTGTATTAGAATCATGGGTGACTTCTCAATACAAATTCTCAAGGCAAGAAGAACTTGGAGTGAAGTATTTCAAGCCGTGAAAGAAAATAACTTTCAATCCAGACTGATGTACCCTGAAAAACTACCTTTCAAAATTATTGGACAAAAAATATATACTTCCATAACAAAGAACAACTGAAGAAATTCATGTGCATAAAACCAACCCTCTAAAGACTACCAAAAGACACACTATAGAGAGGTAAAAATGATTACATTCCCCAGAACAGAACAGAAAGAAACCACAATTCAAGGAAAGCAATTAAACAAAAGGAAAAGTCAGGAAACCAACAATAAGAAAACATGACAAAGTTAAGCCAATACCTGTAAGTTATAACCATCGAGGTAAATGTCCTAAACAGATTTTTAGAATTGATCAGAAACAAAATCCAACAATATGCTGTATACAAGAAACATATTTAATTCAAAAAGAAACACATAGATTGAACGTCAAAGGATGAAAAACAATATTCCATTCAACAGGAACCCAGAAAAATCAGGAATAGATACTCTGCTTGTAGACCATATTCTACAGAGAAGATTCCAAAAACTCTACCAAAGAACTATGGGAGTTAAGCAAATTCAGCAGTATAGCTGGATACAATGTCAACACTTTCAAATCAATAGCATTCTTGTACACAAGCAACACAGTCATTGGGAGAGAAAGTATGGAATAACACCTTTCACAATAGCATTCATAAATATTAAATGCTTAGGAATAAATCTAATAAACATGTAAGAAATGTATATTTTGAAAATTATAGTATTCTGAAAAAGGAGATTGAAGAAGTTATCAGAAATTGGAAATATATACCTTGCTCTTGGATAGGAAGAATCAACATTGTGAAAATGGTCATACTACCAAATATGTTATAGAGATTTATAGAATTTCCATTCAAAATACTGTTAGCATACCTTACAGATCCAGAGAAGACATTCTCAAAACTCATCTGCAAGCAGAAGAGACCTAGAATAACTCAACAATCCTGGACAACAAAGGCAAAGCATCAAAATCCTAGGTTGAAATTACACTAAATAGCTATTGTGATAAAATCAGAATCATATTGGCAAAACACAGACCCTAGGATCAGTGGAAAAAATTAGAAAATGTAGGCACAACTGCAAACACATTCAGCCACCATATCTTTGACAAAGGGGCCAAGCATGTTCACTGAAAAGAAGATAGGCTCTTTAAAAATGGTGCTGGAGAAATTTATTTTCTACCTGCCAAAGAATAAAAATAGACAAATATCTATCACCATGCACTGAACTAAAGTCTAAATGGATCAAAGATATAAATATTAAAACAAAAACACTAAATCTTTGGTAAGACCAGTTAGGTAGAAATCTTGAAGACATAGGGGTATGCAAAGAGTTCATGAACAAAGCACAAAGCACAAGGGAATTACATCAGAGAATCAATAATTTGGATTTTATTTTATGGATTTTTCTGCATATCAAAAGAAATCACCAACAGAGTGAAAAGAAAATCCATAGAATGATAAAACATTTTATCCAGCTGTCCCTCAGACAAAAGACTTCTACCTAGAACATATGATGAACTTAAAAAAAATTCAGGCTTCCAAATTCAAAGACCCAAACCAAAAATGGGCACCAAAGCTCAACATGCACTTGTTTGAAGAATTACAAATGGCAAACACATATATGAAGGAATGTTCCACATCACTGTTCATTTGAGAAACACAAATAAAAGCAACACTGAAATTCCATCTTACTCCAGAAAAAATGATTGTCATTTAGAAATCAGTGATAACAATTGGCTAACAGGGGGTAGCAAAAAAGGAAGCCTTCCTCACTGTTGGCAGGAGTGTAGACTGGTACAACTAGTGTGGAATTCACTGTGGAGATTTATCAAAAATCTAGGATTGAGGAACCATTCAATGGAGTTATTCCCTTTCTCGATATTTTCCCAGAAGAACTGAAAATATCATGCAACAGAATACAGGTGCACCCATTTTTATAACAGCACAAGTTGTAATAGCAAAGTCTTGGAAAAAACTCAAATGCCCATGAACCATAGAATGGATAAAAAAGATGTAGCATTTTTACATAATGAAGTATTACTCAGCTATAAAGAAAATAAATGACATTTTAAAAGGTAAATGGATGTAAGCTGAGACCATAATTATAAGTGAAATAAATCAGGCTCACAAATGTAAATATTGTGTTGTCTCTCTAGTGTCAAAAACTGAAAGAGTAAATAAAATCCAAAATGTACAGTAGATATTGTGAAAGTGAAAGAGACAGAATCTGCTCAAAAGGAAAGAAAAAGTGGGATCAGGGAAAGGAGAAAATAAGGAAGGAAAAAGATTATGTGTCTATGTCTATATATTTACATATATGTATAAGAGATATATAACTATATTACTAATATCTGTTAGTTTATTAAAAAGATGAGTTGGTGGCTTTTTGTTCAATTCATCATTTTTCATGCCTGTATTTTATAATCTGAGCAACTGCTCTGAAGATGACAATATGTGCTTCTTTCAACTGGGGAGCCAGGCCCTCACCACGAGGTGAGTTCTAGCCCACTGGCAGTGGTGCTGGGAGAGTTTGGAACCATAGTTCCCAGCAGTTGCATGCCTGCCAATCTCCCTGGAGCACTGGACTAGGTTCAGCAGGTTTCCTGGGTGTGAGTGTACCACACCTAGCAACCCTCATTCAGTCCCAGGATCTGAAGGTGCAGGAGGTGATTTCCAACATGCCTGGGGGAAGCTTTGTAACTTCACTCAAAACATGGAAATATAGGAAAATGACAAGACAAAAAAACAAAATGCAATCTCAAACTTCCAAGCATCCCAAGAATGCCTAGGAGCCATGTACATAGAAGAAAATGTAAGCTATACACCTGAAATGCCTGAAATGTTATCAAGTGAAATAAAGAAGCAACTCCAGGAAGCTATGAAGGAACTCAAATCAGAAATAATCTCCCAGACAAAGGAAGAAATGACAAAAGTAGTGAAAGAAATAGTGAATGCATCTAAAGAAGACACAGTCAAAAAATTAGAGGGACAAAGCAAAAAGATAGAATCCCTGAAAGAACAGTATAAGAAACAAACAGAATGCATGAAGCAGATTCAAAGAGATATACAGGAAATCAAAAATTCTATTGAAAGTTGCCAGAATCCCTGAATGAACAGTATAAGAAACAAACAGAATGCATGAAGCAGATTCAAAGAGATATACAGGAAATCAAAAATTCTATTGAAAGTTGCCAAAACCACCTCAATGAAAATGAAGATAGAATTTCAGACCTTGAAGATAAGATTGCAGCAAGTGAATAGGAAAGGAAAAATCTTTTAAAAATAACAAGGAATCAGGAAACTCAACAGCTGCAAGATGATGCAAAGAAAAACAATATCAGATTAATAGGGCCAGATGAGAAAGAAGGGGACAACACAAACAATATCAAGAGCTATTTACAGAAGTAATAGCTGAAAACATCTCAAACATGAGAATAGGAACTGATATACAGATTAGTGAAGCATATAGAACTCCAAATAGCCATAACCAAAATAAAACTATACCCAGACATATAATAATCACCATCCCAGAAATCCAACATAAGAACAGAATATTAAAAGCTGTTAGATGGAAAAGACAGAGCACCTATAAAGGAAAACCTATCAGAAACATAGCAGATTTCTCAACACAAACAATAAAGTCAAGAAGAGCATAGAGTGAAGTATTTCAGATCC
The DNA here is from genome assembly GCA_004027455.1 of Hydrochoerus hydrochaeris. Classification (NCBI taxonomy): domain Eukaryota; kingdom Metazoa; phylum Chordata; class Mammalia; order Rodentia; family Hydrochaeridae; genus Hydrochoerus; species Hydrochoerus hydrochaeris. The sequence continues at coordinate 10,291 of PVLA01014589.1, read as the reverse complement.
TAAAGGAAAATGACTTCTAACGCAGACTGATATACCCTGCAAAACTACCCTTCAAAATGGATGGAGAAATAAGATACTTCCATGACAAAGAACAGCTGAAGAACTTCATTATCACCAGTCCCACCCTATAAAGAATACTGAAAGACATTCTACATACACATAGGAAAAAACCACTAAGCAAGACAGACAATTAAACAGAATGGAAAGGTAAAGATGCAACAGCAGAGAGATAACATGTCAACAACAAACCAATATATAATAGTTATAACATATACAGAGTGTTCCAGCCAACATCAGAATATACATTCTGCCCAGCAGTACACAGGAAATTCTCCAAAACAGACCATATACTAGCCCACAGAACATGATTAAGTAAATGCAAAAGAACTGAAATTATCCCATGCATATTATCAGATCATAGTGCCATAAAACTATAATTAATGACAGAAGAAATTGCAAAAACCCCACAAACACATGGAAATTGAATAATACACTTGAGAAATCAGTGGGTCACAGAGGAAATTAAAGAAGAAATTAAACAATATCTACAAGCAAATGAAACTACAAATACAACTTACCGTAATCTGTGGGATGCAATGAAAGCAGTCCTCAGAGGAAAATTTATTGCACTGAGCTCCCACATTAGGAAAAGAGAATGAACACAAACAAACAACCTGATGCTACACCTCAAGCATCTAGAAAAAGATCAAATCAAACTCAAAGCCAAAAGAAGGGAGGAAATTATGAAGATCAGAGAAGAAATTAATTCAATAGAGACTAAGAAAACAATACAAAAAATCAATGAATCAAAGAGTTGGTTCTTTGAAAGAATAAATAAAATTGATAAGTCCCTAGCCACCCTTATTTTAAAAAAGGAAAGAAAAAAATCAAATTCTTGCAATAAGGAGTGAAAAGAGTGAAATCACTATCACCTTGTGGAAATACAAAAAATCATCAATACTTATTTCAAAAACCTCTACTCTCACAGGCTTGATAACACAGAAGAAATGCACAGATTCCTAGAAACATATAAATTATCAAAGATTGGTCATGAAGGTGTAAAACTGCTGAATGACCCAATTTCAATTAATAACATTGAAAATGTAAATAAAACCTTACCAAAAAAGAAAAGCCCAAGTCCAGGTGGCTTCACTCAAGAATTTTATAAGAAATTCAAAGAAGTTTAATGCTGACACACCTCAAACTCTTCAATGAAATTGAAAGAGAAGCAATTATTCCTAACTCATTCCTGGAAGCAAGTATTACTCTAATAGCAAAACTAAAGAAATAGTCAACAAAAAAGAGAACTACAGGGCAATATTCCTAATGAACATAGATGTAAAAATTCTCAATAAAATAATGGCAAAGAGAATGTAGCAAATCATCAAGAAGATTATACACTATGACCAAGTGGGATTCATCCCAGCAATGCAGGCATGGTTCAACATACAAAAATCAAGAAATGTAATCCCTCATATCAATAGAACCAAAAATAAGAATCACATGATCATAGATGCTGAAAATATTTTTGATAAGGTCCAACACTCATTTATGGTAAGAACCTTATAGAAAATTGGAATAGATGGTCTTTACCTCAATATGATAAAGCCATCTTTGACAAACCAAGCACCAGGATCATATTAAATGGCCAAAAACTGAAAGTCTTTACTCTAAAATCAGGAACAAGACAAGGATGTCCATTATTACCGCTCCTATTCAATACACTTCTGGAAATGCTAGCCAGAGCTATTATACAAGAGAGAGAAATAAAAGGAATAAGGATAGGAAAAGAGGAAGTTAAATTATTAGTATTTGCAGATGACATAATACTCTACATAGAAGACCCCCAAAACTCCATTGAAAGACTCCTAGGTTTAATAAATAAATTCAGTAATGCAGCTGGATGCAAAATCAATACTCAAAGCTCAAATAGCATTCCTATACATTAACAACAAAATCACTGAGAGAGAAATAAGAGAAGCCATTCCCTTCTCAATAGCATCCCCCAAAATGAAATACTTAGGAATCAATCTAACAAAAGAAATAAAATACCTATTCATGGAAAAGTATAATACACTGAAAAAAAATTGAATAGGATCTCAGAAAATGGAAAGACATTCCCCATTCATGGATAGCAAGAAAAAATATTGTGAAAATGGCCATTCTCCCAAAATTGTTATACAGATTTAATGCAGTCCCCATCAAATACCACTAGTATACCTCACAGGCCAAGATAAATCATTTCTGAAATTCATCTGGAACCAGAAAAGACCTGGAATAGCAAAGGCAATTCTAAGCAAAAAAGGCAAGGAAGGAGGCATAACAATTCCTGACTTGAAGTTATACTACAAAGATACTGTAATAAAATCAGCATGGTACTGGATTAAAAACAGACCTGAAGATCATTGGAATAGATTAGACGATACCACTACAACTACAAACACACTCAGCCACCTTATCTTTGTTACAGTGGCCAAATACATTTCACTGGAAGAAAGATATTCTCTTTAACAAATGGTGCTGGAAAAACTGGTTCTCCATATACCAAAAACTAAAACTAGACCCATGCCTATCACCATGTACTAAACTAAAATCTAAATGGATCAAAGATCTAAATCTTAAAACAGAAACACTAAATCTGCTGGAAGACAAAGTAGGTAAAAATCCTGAAGACATAGGGGTAGGTAGAGAAATCATGAACAAAAATCAAACCACACAGGAAATACTCCCCAGAATCAATACGTGGGATCATGTCTTATTAAAGAGTTTTTGCATGTCAAAAGAAATCTCCAGCATAGTGAAAAGAAACCAATAAATTTGGAAAAAATATTAATGAATTGTCCCTCAGACAAAGGAATTCTGTGTAGAACATATAAAGAATTTAAAATAATCAGACCCCTGAAATTCAAAGACCCAATCCAAAAATGGGCATCTGAGATGAATACACAGTTCTCAGATAAAAAAATACAAATGGCAAATAGATACAAGAAACAATGTTCAGCATCATTGGTCATTAGAAATACAAATTAAAACCACTTGAGAACTTGTCTCACTCCAAAAAGAATAGCAAGGATAAAGAAAACTACCAATAACAAATGCTGGAGAGGTTGTGAGGAAAAAGGAACTCTTCTTCACTGTTGGTGGGAGTGTAGACTGGTATACCCATTGTGGAGGTCAGTCTGGAGATTCCTCAAAAATCTGAGACTGGAAGTCCCATTTGACCCAGCTATTCCACTTGTGGGCATATTTCCAGAACTGAAAGCATCATATCACAGTGATATATTTGTACCCATATTTAGAGCAGCACAGTTTGTAATAGCCAGATTTTAGAAACCACCTAAATGCCCATCAACTGAGGAATGGATAAAAAAGATGTGGTACATTTATACAATGGAGTACTACTCAGCTATAAAGAAGGATCCCAATGAGATATTTGTAAATAAATGGATGCAATTTGAGAGCATACTCATAAGTAAATTAAACTCACATGAGCAAATACCGTATTGTCCCTGTAGTGTAAGAAATGGTAAGAGTACATAAGATACAAAATCCTCAATAAATACAGTGAAAGGGTAAGAATCTTCTCAAAGGGTAAAAAATAGTATCTGAGGGAAAAGCAGGAAAAAGAAAAAGGAAGGGAAAAGAAAAAAATATCTAAATTTGTATAAACACATTTAGGATAGTGAAGATGATTGTGGTACAAATTCTATAAGTTCATAGAACAAAGCAGTTAATATTCATAGGATTGGAACAATTTTGCATGTTTGTATCAGGTGACCTGAGGAACTCTTCTGTTCTCCTTAGTTCTGTTACCAACCTTTGTTCTGTTACCACTGTGTTTTGAAGGCCTGTATCATTATTGTTTTGGGCTATTTGCTATTGTTATTTATGTGTCTTTTTTGTTTCTTATTTTTCCAGCAATTTGTTTTTTTTTTTTGTTTTGGTTTTTTTTTGCTCTAATGCAGAAAGGATAGGTATACATGTAAAGGCTTATACATTTCTAGAACTTCACCTAAACAGTTTATGAGAATCAATTATATTATGTGTGATGAAGTGAATAGCTATTTTGAAGAAAAACAGACATTATGGTATCTATTGCTGATTTTGTATCATCATGGTGTGAAATCCAATAATGCTTCTATTCTTTGTTCAGAGTGGTTTTAGTCTGTTTTGTATTGTTTGATTTCAATATACATGAATGTATGGACAGCTATTTTGAAAAGAACAAGAGACATTATGGTAGCCATTTTTAATTGTCATATCATCTGGTTTTGAAGGCCTGTAATGACTTCATTACCCTTTCTTGATCAGTGTTATACTATTTGGTTTTGTATGAATTAATTTGTGTGAAGATATCGCCAACCATTTAGAAGACAACAAGAGACATTATGGTAGCCACTGTAGATCTCCTGTTGCCTTGTTTTAAAATCTCAGAAAACAGTCATTTCCCCTATGTCACCAACACTCAGGTCAGGATGAACCCTCATTTCCTGTGCTGCTGACTCTGAGCTTCAAGTTTATTTCCCTGCTGAGAAGCCACAAAGGTGGATGTCTTAATCACTCTCATTACTTAGGCAAAGTATAAAAAATCCACAACTTAAAGGAGGAGTGGTTTAGTTTAGCTCATGGTTATAGTCCATAATCACCTGGCTCGAAGGCAAAAATGCATGGCAGAAGCCTCTGGCAGGGGATAGTTGCTCAGACCATCATGAAAGGGAAACAAAGAAAATGAAGGTGAGAGCCAGGAAAGGATATCAGATTCTGGGTTACCTACCTCTTTTAGTCAGGCTCCACCTCCTAATAGTAAGCAGCTGTACTGCCCTCATAACCCAATCAATTTCCAAGGTTCCCACCTATGATCCCATGAGGCTTAGGGAACATGTAAATATAAGCTATAACATTCTTTCCTTGGACCTCACAAGACTATGACAATTGCATTTAGTCTGTCTCTAAAAGTTCCAAAAGTCTTAACAATTCCAACATTGCTGTAAAGTCCAAGTCTAAAGTCTCCTTTGAAATGAAAATCAAACCCTTAGCTATGAGTCCTTGTACAAATCACCACGAAAGTTAAACCCTGGCAACATTCAATGGCGCAGATAAACATTTCCATTCCCAAAGGGAATAACAAGGCGGGTAAAAAGAAATCAGACAAAAAAGCAAGACTGAATCCCATCTGGGAAAACATTAAATCCCACAACTGCATGAACAGCATCAGGGCATGCTGTGGTGAAATACTGAACTCCACAGAGCTTGAGTGAATCTGCCCTTTTGGCACTGCCAGTGATTGCAGCCTTCATGACTTCTCTCTTCAGCAGAAGAGTACAAGACATCTTTCAGCACACTAGAGACACAAAGATCCACTTGAGGGCCTATATCCCATAGCAGTAGTCCATATGAGTCAAGCCAAAAGCTTTAAGCTTGCCCTATTTTCTCAGGTCTTATTCAAGTCTTTATCAAGGATTTGCACCAGAAAGGTCCAACGGTCAGTGATGGAAGCTAGAAAGTCTATGCCAGGAGGATGAAGGATCTGTGCCAGAAGGCTGAGGGGTTTGCACTGGATCCAGAAAGCAACAAGACAAGGACAAAACCTAACCCAAAGAGAACCATAGCCATTCCCAGTGACAGCAAGGACCTGAATTCCTCCAACCATGGGAACAGCCAAGTTCATATCAGGAAAACCAGCCACAACAAAGCTGGGACATCAGTAGCATCCAATCTTCCCCTCCCATTCTCTTTTTGTTCCATTCTGGTAACAATCCTCAGGTGGGTCATCCACATGCTGAACTGTATGATTCAATTCAGGAGGGTTTTCCCACTTAAATTGGCCATTAATTAGTCTACCACATTCCCCTATCCCTAATGCAGGTTTGCTAATACAACACGAATTGGACACTGACAAAACTGTAGACCCCTGAAGATAGCCACAGATATGAAATCACAGAGAAATTACTTTTTTTCTCGGCCATTTTCCCTCTTAATTCTTTGTTTTTATTTTTTCATGAATATGATAATTATTTTTGTTTCTTGTTTTGTTCTTTTGAATTTTTTCTTTGCTTCTATCCTGTCTTCAACACCAGTTTCCCAGAGTTTGCATAAGCTTCCTTTGTCTTTCAGCCTTGTTTCTAAGCTTTCTCTCATCTTGTATTTCTCTATTTTCCCCCTTATTCTTCTTCCATGAATGTAAAATCACTCTATTTATAAAATATTTACAATATATACCTTTCTGACTCATTTTAGATTTTTGTATAAATCTTGTACTTCTGATTAAATATGGAAACTTAATAGTTATCACAGTTTGTCACTTTCTAGACTGTATTTGATGGCTATTTTTATCACTGGTTTTAGGCAAGGTGACACAGTTATCATAATCAGTTGTTATTACTTTTATTTCAATTCTGAGTTTTTTCTGGGAGTCATAAACTATACCATAATCCACTACCAAAGAAATAGATGCTAGGTCAAATAGGCAGTAACCACTCATCCCTAATAAATTGAAAAAGCAGGATCATAGGACAGACTCAAAAGCCAAAAGCCTAGTATGCCTAGAAGACATCTCTGAAGAGTAATAATTCCTAAATAGATTTCAATACTAACACTACTTACCATAAGTGATTTACAAGCATCTAAACAGAATGAAATTTTCAAAAATAGAAAATGAGAAAACACAGAAGCAAAATGGAGCCCAAGATTTTCAGCTGACCCATGACAAACCTGGGAAGCGTGGAGCTGGAAGTAATCAAAAGCCACTCAGCTGAACTTTCTAAAATGATAGTGATATATGACTTCCAAAAGATACATGGAAAATAAATGTAATTCCCAAACTGCCAGATGTCTGATATGCTGCATCCATATTCCCCAAAGTCAAAGAATGAATTCCAAGTAATAAGAGAGTTTAAGAATAGGAAAATGTATTGAAGAAAAGGAATGATCAATCAGAATAGCTTCAGAGAGACAGGAGGGGTCACAAATGAGTTGCCAGTGATGCTACTTCTGAAAGGAAGTTTTATAGGCTAAAGTCAAAAGGTGTGTACAACATGGGACAAAATTATGATCAAAGACTAAGATTATAAGAAGAGTTCTTCAGGTAGTATTGATAAAATGGGGAGCAGGTAATGTAGTAAGTGAACATGGATGATATCATTAATCTTGATTGATAATCTACACTCCTAGTCATATTAGATTTAGTGGATGGGGAAGGATGGAAGGATGGACCACATCTAAAGAGCTAATGGTTTATTTATATGGGAAATCTCAAAAGGGTGGCATCAACAATTTTAAACCTCTATTTATCCCTTAGTGAAGTATGCAAATCTGTTCATTTGTGACTTTAAATTTCAGATGGACCTCCAGCCACAGTTTTGATCTGTTCTCATCTTCTGCACTGGCTTCCTCAAGATACTATCCCTGTCTGATTGCCTATGATATTTCTACTTAACAGCTGTCTATAATAGTGATAACAGAAGTAAAAAAGCAGATGAATGAGTCTCTAGAAAAAAACTAATCAGAAATAATTAAAAACATAACTAAAGAGATAGTGATCATAAGAAAGATCATGATTAGTGAATTAAGAGAAGAGGCAAATAAAAATAGAGATTAGACAGTGATAGAAACCATGCATTCCCAACATAGGAAAGAATTTGATTCCATGAACCAGATTCAAACATATGTCCAGGAAATTAAAAGTTCTACTGAAAGTACACACTGAAGAATCAACCAAAGTGAAAATGGAATACCAGATCTAGGAGACAAATTTGTGGTTAGAAATAATCAAACAAAAGACATCTTTAAAAATACCAAGGGATCACGAAAAATCAATCCAACAGATGATGCTAGATGATGTGAAGAATAACATAAAATTAATGGGAATCAGTGAAAAATCAAAAGATACCACAAAGGACATAAAACTTGTTTACAGAAAAAAAAACCAAAAACTTCCAAACATGGAAAAAGAATTGGGCATACAGATAAATGAGGCATATAGAACTCTATTTAGCCATGATCAGAAAAAAAAAAAAACTATACCAAGGCACATAATAGCCAAAATTCTAGAAACTCAACAGAAGAAAAGAATAGTAAAACTCCTTAGAGGAAACAAATCACCTATAAATAAAAACCCAACAGATTCACAGCAGACTTTTCAACATAAATTCTTAAGGTAAGGAACAGTTTGAGTGAAGTATTTCAAATCCTAGGAAAAAAAAAATAATCTCCAACCCACATTGGTGTTCCCTGCAATGTTATCTTTAAAAGCCGGTGGAGAAATAAGATACTTCCATGATAAAGAGCAACTGAAGAAATTCACGACAAAATCAGCACCACGAAAAATTTTAAAGAATGTTCTAGCAAAAGACAAGACAATTTCATGAATCACAACAGATTGAAACCACAGGCAAGGGAATTAATTAAACAAAAGAGAAAGAAAGGTATCCAGCAGAACAATATGGTAAGGATAACTCATTATATAAGTAGTTATAACCACCAGTGTAGTAAGTTTCAATTCACCAACAAAAAGTGATTGACAGAGTGAATAAAGAAACAAGACCCAACAATATGTTACTTACCAGAAGCACATTTAATTCAAACAAATTCATGACTGATAGTTAAAGGCTGCAAAAAACAGTATTGCATGGGACATGGAATTCAAAAAAGCAAGGAACTATTCTTTCTATTTGCAGAGAAAGTGGATTTCAAGCCATGAATGATTAAAAGATATAACAAAGATCACAACATATTTGTTAGGGGAAAATTCCAAGAAGAAGAGATACCAATCATAAATATATGTGCGACAAATACAGGCACACTCAGCTATATAAAACAAATATTAATGGACAAGAAAAATCAAACAAGCACTAACACAAATGTAATGGAGGAACTTGATGTCTCTTTGTCACAAATAAATAGATCAAATAAGTAGACAGAATATCAACAAAAATATCAGAATTAGACTAAACCTTTAAACACATGGATGCAGTAAATATCTACAAAGTGTTCTATCAAGCAACAAAACACACATATTTCTCATTGCATGTAGGATTTTCTCCAAAATAGACCACATAATCACTCATAGAATATGATCAAGTAAATTCAAAGGAATTGAAATTATCCCATACAACTTATTAGACCATACTGCAATGAAATTGGAAACCATTAGCAAAAGAAACCGCAAAACCACATAAACATATGGAAATTAAATAACAATCTACTGAACAGAGTCACAAATGAAATTGTTGAAGAAATTAGACAGTTTCCACTATTAAATAATAATTTTGATACAACATATCAAAACTCATGGGACACATTGAAAGCAGTCCTATGAGGGAAGTTTGTAGTAGTGAACTAACACATCAGGCAAACAGAATGGGTTCAAATAGTCAATCTAATGTTGAGCCTTAAACTTCCAGGAAAAGAACAAGTCAAGCCCGAAGTTCAAATGAGGGAAGAAATTATACAGATGTAAGTAGAAAATCATGCCATAGAAATTAAGAAAACAGTAAAAATAATCAATGAATCAGAGGTGTCTCTTTGAAAGATTAAATAAAATAGACAAACCCTTAGATAATCTTATCAATAAAGGATGAAAAGACATAAATCCAGGCAATTAGAAATGAAAAGGGCAAAATTACAATGAATCCTACAGAAATCTAGATCATCAATACCTACTTTGAGAACCTGTACTCTAATAAAATGGAAAACTCAGAAAGAATAGATAGATTCCTTCATATATAGAAATTACCAAAGCTGAACCAAGGACATATAAAAATTTCCAACTATTAGCTAGCAGTAGGCTAAACTGCAACTTTCTTGAGTCATCCTGTATCTGGCTTTATCTGACACCAGCCACCTCCACCATACAGCCCACAATCAACCCCAGTGAGATCAAAGTCATGTACCTGAGATTCTCTGTGGTGAAGTCGGTGCCACATCTGTTCTGGCCCCAAGATTGGCTTCCTGGGTCTGTTTCCAAAAAGAGTGGGAGATGACATCATGGAGGCAGGTGGTGATTGGAAGGATCTCAGGGTTATGGTGAAATTGGAAATTCAGAATAGAAAGGCCCAGATTGAGGTGGTGCCTTCAGGCCCTGCCCTGATCATCAAAGGCCCCAAAGTTCTGACAAGAGACAGAAAAAAAGCACAAAACATTAAACATAGGAGAAATATCACTTTTGACAAGACTTAACAATACCCAACAGACGGTAATTGTCTTTAGCCAGAGAACTTTCTGGAACTATTACAGAGATCTTGAGGACCACCCAGTCTGTAGGCTGCAATGTGGATGGCCAACACCCTCATAA
>PVLA01014588.1:0-29651 GCA_004027455.1 Hydrochoerus hydrochaeris | reverse complement strand
GAGGCAGGAAGTTATCAAGCACGGATAGGTCATCGTCATATCCTGGGTCAGGTGGGAGAGGATCATGGGAAATGTAGGCTGATGCACTGGTTGCCTACAGGAGAGATGGGGGTGGCAGCAGTGAAGCTATCCCGCCGCTCCCTACAGCTACTGTAATAAAATCAACATGATACTGGAATAAAAATGCACATGAAGATCAATGGAATAGATTAGAAGATACAACCACAACTACAAACACACTCAGCCACCTTATCTTTGATAAAGGGGCAAAAAATATTCACTGGAAGAATGATAATCTCTTTAATAAATGGTGCTGGAAAAACTGGCTTTCATATGCCAAAACCTAAAACTAGATACATGCCTATCACCATGTATTAAACTAAAATATAAATGGATCAAAGATCTAAATATTAAAGCAGAAACACTAAATATGTTGGAAGACAAAGTAGGTAAAAATCTTGAAGACATAGGTGTAGGTAGAGAATTCATGAACAAGAATCAAACCACATGGGAAATACTTCCCAGAATCAATAACTGGGATCATGTCTTATTAAAGAGTTTCTGCATGTCCAAAAAAATCTCCAGCATAGTGAGAAGAAAATCCACAAACTGGGAAGAAATCTTAGTGAACTGTCTCTCAAAAGATTTCTGTCTAAAACTCATAAAGAATTTAAAAAATCAGACCCCTGAAATTCAAAGACCCAATCCAAAAATGGGTATCCAAGATGAATAAACAGTTCTCAGATGAAGAAATACAAATAGCAAATAAATACATGAAAAAATGTTCATCATCATTAGTCATTAAAGAAATGCAAATTAGAACCCTGAGATTCCATCTCACTCCAGAAAGAATGGCCAGGATCAAGAAAACTACCAACAACAAGTTCTGGAGAGGCTTTGGGGTAAAAGGAACACTTCTGCACTGTTGGTGGGAGTGTAGATTGGTGCATCCACTGTGGAAATCAGTCTGAAGTTTCCTCTCAAAGCTGGGATTAGAAATCCCATTTGACCAAGCTATTTCACTTCTGGGCATATTCCCAGAAGAACTGAAAACATCATACCACAGTGATATATATGTACTCATGCTATAGCAGCACAATTTCTAATAGCCAGATCTTGGAAACAACCTAAATGTCCATCAACTGTGGAATGGATAATAAAGATGTGGTACTTTTATACAGTGGAGTACTACTCAGCTATAATGAAGGATCACATTGAGGATTTTATAGGTAAATTGATGTAACTTGAGACCATACTCATAAGTGAAATAAATCAAACTCACATGTGTAAATACTGTATTGTCTCCTTAGTATAAGAAACTGTAAGATTAATTAAGATACAAAATCCTCAATAAATATGATTAAAGGGTAAGAATTGGCTCAAAGGAGAAAAAAAGGAAGGGAAAGGAAAAACATATAAATTTGTGTATACATCTTAAGATAGCTCAGATGATTATGCTACTAATTCTATCAGTTCTTGGAACAAGACAGTTAACATTCATAGGATTAGGTCAATTTTGCATGTTTATATCTGGTAATATGAGGAACCTTTTTGAAGATTACTATGCAAAATAACAACTTAATTGTATTCCTACCACCTTGTTTTGAAAGCCTGTATTGTCACTGTTTTGGGCTCTTTGTCTTTTTTGTTTCTTGTTTTTCTATTAATTTGTTTTGTTTTGTTTTGTTTTTCCCTCTAATACAGAAAGGATAGATATACATGTAGAGGCTTATACATGCCTAGAACTTCTCCTAAAGAGTTTATAAAAACTGATTGTATTATTTGTGATAATATGAACAGCTGCTTTGAAGAAAAAGACACTACAGTAGCCATTGCTGATTTCCTATCATCATGTTGTGAAGTCCAGTTATGCTCTTATTCTTTGTTTAGTTTGGTTTTAGTCTGTTTTGTATTATTTAATTTCAATATATATGAAGATATGAACAGCTATTTTGAAGTGAACAGGAAACATTATGGTAGCCTTTGTTGATTTTTGTATTTTCTTGTTTTAAAGGCCTATAATGCTTTCATTCTTCTATTTTGATCAGTTTTATAGTGTTTTGTTTTGCTTGAATTCATTTGGTGTGAAGATATGGACAACTATTTCAAAGAAAACAAGAGACATTATGGTAGCCACTGTTGATCTCCTGTTGTCTTGCTTTGAAATCCTGTGTCACTTGAATTGTTCTGTTCTGATTTGCTTTGTTCTATTTTGTTTTGTTTTACTCTCTTTAAAATAAAAAAAACCCTACATCTTTTTTTATCCATTCCACAGTTGATGGGAATTTTAGTTGTTTTCAATATTTAACTATTACACATTGTACTTCTATAAACATTTGTGCACATATATTGCTGTGGCATGACATTTTCATTTTTTAAATAAAATACACAGAAGAATAGCTGGATTGAATGGTATTTCCAATTCTAGCTTTTTGATTTGAGGAATCTGCACATTAATTTCCACAGTGTTTGTACCAGTCTACACTCCTACCAACAGTGGAGAAGCACTCCTTTTTCCTCACAGCCCTGCCAATATTTGTTATTGGTTGAGTTTTTGATGGTAACCATTCTTTCTGGAGTGAGATGAAATCTCAGTGTTTTAATTTGCACTTCTCAAATGGCCAGTGATGTTGAACATTTCTTCATGTATTTACTTGCCATTTGCATTTCTTTGTCTGAGAAGTATATGTTAATCTCAGATGCCCAGTTTTGTATTACATCATTGAATTTGGGAGGCCTGATGTTTTTGAGTTCTTTATCTGTTCTAGACATAAGTCATTGTCTTAGGTCCATCTGGCTAAAATTATTTTTCATTCTCTGAGTTTCTTTTCACTCTGTTGGTGATTTCTTTTGAAGTGCAAGAACTTTTTAATAAGATGAGATCTTAGTTTTTGATTCTTTGATGAACTAGTTTCCATGTGGTTCACATTTGTGTTTGGTTTGCATGAACTCTGACTACTGCTATGTCTTCAAGCTTTCTACCTACTTTGTCTTCCAGCAGATTTAGTGTTTCTATTTTAATATTTAGATCTTTTATCCATTTTAACTAGTGCATGGTGATAGACATTAGCTTCTGTCTTTGGTATGTGGAAACCAATTTTTCCAGCACCATTTATTAAAAAAGCTGTCTTTAATAAACATGCTCAAAGGGGAAAAAACCCTTTGTCAAAGATGAAGTGGTTGAGTGTCTTTGTAATTGTGTCTGTATCTTCTAACCTGTTCCACTGATCCTAAGGTCTTTTTTATTTATTTATTTATTTATTTATTTATTTATTATTTATTTTTGCCAGTACCATGCTGATTTTATCAAAGGAGGTTAGTCGTACAATTTCAAGTCAGGGACTGTGATGCCTCCCATCTTGCCTTTATGGCCCAGGGTTGTCTTTGCTATTCTAGGTCTATTATGTTTTCAAATGAATTTTAAGAAATGTTTTCTCTAAATCTGTAATGTACACTAATGGTATTTTGATTGGAATTGCATTAAATCTGTGTAGCAGTTTTGGGACTATGGCAATATTTACTATTCCTCTCCAAGAGCAAGGTATATCTTTCCATTTTCTGACATTCCCTTCAATCTCCTTTTTTAGATTACTATAGTTTTCAACATATAGGTAGTTTACATTGTTTGTTAGGTTGATTACCAAATATTTCATTGTTTTGAATACTATTGTTAAAGTTTTAGATATTTGATTTTATTATGGCTTAATATTTTGGCAAGAATGCTTTATAGGTGATGAACTCTATGTATTTCTTATTGCATGGCACCAGGAGGCAGAAAAGTCTGATTGCATTCATCCTTGAGATGTTGGAAATCTGATCCTTCTATTGCAAAGTAACTCAGTAATCTATATTCAGGTGGATTCATCCCATTGATAAATGTAAGAACCAGTGACTTCAATTAGTGGCTGCAGCATAGTGAGTTTATAAATCTGTTAACTCCTTAAACTCCACCCATGCTCTAGTTAGTGACCAGTTTGGGAACAGGGTAGAGGTCTGTCTTTAGCTCAGTTCTCTCTAATGTTTTTAAATTTTACTCTATTGTGGTAATAATACTTATTTTGAAATCCATCCTCTTAAACACACAAGTATCTAATACATTATTGATGATTATAAGTGCAATGTTGTATAGTAGATCCATAGAGCTCATGTATCTTATTTAACCAAAACATGTTGCCCCTAGTTGGTAACTACTCTCTGTTTCTACCTCTTTGCAGCTCCTGATAACCACTGGTGAACTCCTTGATTCTATGGGTATGAATATTTTCAATACCTCATTATAAGTGAAATTATGTTTTTCTTTCTGTGACTGAAATATTCTACTTGATATCCTCAAGGTACATCTTGTCACATATTGAACAATCTCCTTTTTTAAGATGACTAGTATTGCATTTTCAAAATTCACATGCCCGTGGATGTTTAAGTTTTTGTACATCACAGCAATTCTAAGTAGTACTACAATGAGAATGGGAGTGAAAGTAATTTTTTTTGAAGCCATGATTTCAGTTCTTTTGAATAAATTTCCAGAAGTGAGATTGATATACCACAGGGTAGTTTTATTTTTAGTTTTTGAGGAATCCCTGTTTTCTGTACTATTTTCCTTCCCCTTAAATATATACAAGAGTTTGAATTTATGTGTATTATTGCCTACATGTCTTTTTAAACAGTAGTTATTCTGACAGTTGTGAAATAATATCTCATTATGATTTTAAGATAATGCATAAGTTAGAATGGGGGCCATATGATTTCTGTTGCAACTACTTTGCAGTTATAGCAGAAGACAGTCATAAGCAATATAAGTATATAAACAGTAAAATAAATGGCTAGACTACAGATCACACTGAGGCAACCTCTGTTAAAAACAATGAATACACTATTTATAGAGTAAAAGATATTGAGCAGCAATATGAAATGATAATAAGAAATATAAAGAAGTATTTTTTTCTCATTAACTTGCTGAGGAAATCTAGCACTGATGACGATGACACCCAAAGGTTACTAGTTATTTTATTCTGTTTCAGTGAAGCACTGCGATGCACCTACTTATAATACCCTACTGCATATTTAAGTGCCAACAGTTTACCCCCATGAGTTACAGGAAAGTTATGGCTCTGTATTTTTCCTGGCAATAATTACCTCACTGGTGCTCTATCTACTTCTTCTTAAACAAGATTTAGTTGTCTATGCCTTTTTAATGTTGATTTGACAAGGTTAGGGGGAGCCAACTGGCTCATTATCTGAGCCGGATGTACAGGCATATTTGATGGTGGTGCCATCCCTTTAGGTGTCAGCTAAGAAGATTGCAAGCAGGTATAATGCATTAATAATAGAAGGTTGACATTTTCTACCAACTCATAGGGGCATATGAATACAATTTTTGCTATTTATCATAGAAAAGGTTACTGATATTAGTACTGGGTAAATAGAAGCATTCTCAATCACATCATCCCTAGTGTATACAAATCAGTTAGAAGAATATCATGACCAAAGAAGCTTAGATATTCTGGTGGCATGGAAAGAAATCTATGTGGATAATCTCCCTGGGTGGTTACCTCTCAGGCATAGATTTTATGACAATAGCTTTATTTTTTGCTGCATGGGAACAGTTTCTTAGGGCTCCACTCTTATTTATGAAGGGAAAGACAATTGTCAGACATATATTGTCTTAATTTCAAGGAGAAAGTGTTGACATTTTTAATTCTGTATTTCACATCACAGGATAGTCATTCTTGTGAAAATCCTCAGGTGCTCCTAAAATTTCACATCTGGTAGGAATTGATATAAGACTATTTTTTGGAGTTCTCACTTATATCACTAATGAACTTCCTCAGCCTTGCCTTCAGCAACCCTCATCAGAAAAATGTGCTTTCCCAAGATCTCTTTGAGGATAGATAGATGGAAGAATGGAAAGAAGGAAAAAATGGCAGGAAAGAAATTAAAATCCAACATTTATTGTAAAAAAATAGTTTAATATTATAATATGTATTTTATATTTTACTCTTTGCATCCACTTAGTACAACATGAGTGATTCAGTTTTTACAGAAGTCCAGTGATCTGCGTACAAGGGTCTGATCTACTAGCATTGCATGAGGAACTTCAGGTTTAGAGCAAGACTCCCAGGAATGAAATCTTGGCTTTTCTATGTACCCTACATACTACCTAGCTTGGATAAATTGCTTCTTTGTGCCTCAATTTTCTTGAAATCTGGAAAATGGAAAAAGTAATGGTGCCTATCTCAAAGGTTTATGGGTTAAATTGGTATACAAAACCACTAGGTACAATGCCTAGCGTATAGTAGACCTAAGTTTTAGTTACCTAAAATCTTGGTATATTAGACTTATGGGAAACTTCTAGGGCTGCTTCAACCATGGAAGAGGGTGTCACTAGATAGGTAAAAAGCTTTTTAAAGGTAGATTTTCAGAATGTATGAATTTGGTTTGAAGATATTTACTAGATTTGCAAGGAGAAATGTGGAATATGATGCTGAACTTCTTGAATCATCTTGCAAACAGTGTTTTACTAAAGAGATCAGACAAGACTCATAGGATATGACTAAATTGGGGCTCTAGAGGGTGATACCAGAGAGTCCTGTGTAGTATTAGGGTCATGTTGATACTCAGGGGCATAAGGCTGCTTTATTTTACAACTTATCAATGTGTTTCAACCAAAATATGAGACTATTTCTCTCTCACATGCAAAGATGAAAAATGACAAAAGAGAAGTTTGCGCTAGGTTGAATCTGCGCTGGCCAGCAGAGCTGCCCAAACTCGTTCCCGCTGCCACTCACAGGAACCACAGCAGCGCTGAAGTTGGAGGTTGCTGAGCCCAACAGAGAGCAGAGCTGGTGAAGGGATCTTCATTAATCCACCACCATTGTTGGGAATGAGACCCCACCCATGGCAAGGGAGTGACCAAATGTTCAACATGTTGGAATGGGGCACAAGGAGCCTGAACTGGGAGTGACAGTGGCTTCATTTGTTTGCTCCCTCCACAGAGCAGATTCATGGGATTTGCTTAGATTGGACTGTGCCCCTGGCCAGGACCCAATGAGCCATCCCAAATCAATTCCTTTCACCTAGCATGCAATAACCGGGTGAAGGCCCTTGAAGTTTGGCTGGCCTGGTGGGGAGGGGCCCCCATACGCGGCTGCTGCTTACACCTCAGTGACAAGAGCAGTCAGGAGAGGGCAGAGGTCCCTCACCAGCATGCTTTGGAGGAAACATGGCCAACAGGGAAGGGGGCTGGAATCTGCACTGTAACCTGTGTGGAAGAAACCATGACCATGACAGGAGAGAGAGGCAGGAGGAAGCCCCCAGCCCAGAACCCTGGGAGCACTGATCCAATAGAGGGAAAAACAAGGAGGACTGAGGGTGGCAAGTACACATCAGACATGGCTTCAATGGACATTAAGAGATATCTTAGGGACCTTGTAGACAAGCTCAAAACTGAAATATTAAATCAGGTGAAGCAAGATATGAGTAGAGTAATAAAAGAAATGCTCTCAGGAAGCATCTCTCAGGATGATACAGATGGAAGAAGGGAGGAACACACAAAAAAGGAGAGAAACATTTGATAAAGAATATAAAGAAAGTATAGATTCAATAAAGAATATAAAGAAAAGCAGATTCAAAGAGACTACTAGGAAATTAAAAACTCCATTGAAAGCTGGCAAAATGCCTTAAAAGAAACTAAGGATAGACTATCAAAACTTGAAGACAAGTTTGCAATGTGTGATAATGAAAGGAAAGATCTCTTAAAAATAACAAGGAAATAGGCAGTGACAATACAAAGGCTAGAAGATGACAAGAGAATCTATAATTTAACAATAAGAAACATGAATGAAGAAGCAGTAATACATACAGGTGAATTACAAAGGCTATTCATGGAAATAATTAAGGAAAACTTCCCAAGCATGGGAAAAGAAAATTACATTCGGTTATGTGAGGCATACAGAACTCCAGCCACCTACAACCAAAACAGATCCACACCAATACATATTATAATCAACATACCAGAAATTCAATATAAAAACAGAATATTAAAAGCCACCAGAGAAAAGAAACAGATTACCTATAAAGGTAAGCCCATCAGGATCATGGCTGACTTCTTGACACAGACCATCAGATCAAGAAGAGCTTGGAGCGAAGTCTTCCAAGCCCTGAAAGAAAATAACCTCCAGCCCAGATTGATGTACCCTGCAAAACTGTCACTAGAAATTAATGGAGAAACAAGATGCTTCCATGACAAAGAGGAACTGGGTGAGTTTGTGACCACCAATCCAACCCTGCAGAGAATGCTGAAGGACATTCTAGAGAGAGAGAAAAAATACCAAGATTTTAGGAACAGTAGCAGGAAGGCCTCAATGAGTGGGGCAGGCAGTAGAATGAAGGAGAAAAGTAGACAAACAAAGGCAGAAAAATAGCATAGCAGAATTGAGGCAGAGAAGGATAACTAGAATCTCCAACATAGATGGTTTTGATACACTATATTGTTAATAGTGCACCAGGATTTTAAACCCACATTACTCACACTACTCTGCTGACATGTATTATATTCTGCTTCAGTCATTCTTCCTGTACTAGAATGGCACAGACAGTAATCCTGAAAGTAACAGGATATAATATGGTAAATCATCCTTAATTTCCTATTAACTTAATCTAAAGCTCTGTAAAACCTATACTGTTTTACCATGACTTATCCTGATCGAATCTTGTTTGTTAGATTGCTATTTGTATTGATAGATTTTATTCAAAGCTGTTATGATTGATAGTATCAAGTCTGAGAGTATAGGCAACTATACTGAAGATGACAAGATTCACTAGAATATCCACTCTGGTTTGATTATTGCCTGACTTTGAAGTTTTGTACTGTCTATAATGTTTTATTTTTACTAATATTGTTATGTACTGCTATATTCAATTATAATGCTATATTCAATTGTGCCTGATGATATAGACAATTCTATTGAAAACAATAAGAAACAACACAGTAATCATTGTAGATCACCTTGTACTGTGGTTTTATATGACATTTTGGTTTCATGTTTTTATAGGAATTTGTTGTTTTGTCTTGCTATGTTTTGTGTTTCCCTCTAATACAGAAAGGATAGAAATACATGTAGAGACTCATGCATGTGTAGCTGTTCACACTATCACTGTTTTAATATCTACTTTGTATGCTTTAATTTTGTAACTTGAACAAAGATTTCTAAGAGGACAATATGTAATTTATCAACTAGAGATTTCTTATTGTTTATCTTTTTTTTTGAAATTCTGTATTATCTCTATTCTTTACATGCTTTTGTTTCTCTTTAAGTAAAGTGTTCACAGTGTAATTCACAAGAAAAAAAAGAAAAATGACAAAAGAAGTGTTATACTTATGTTCATTTTTTGTTACCATAAATTTCCTAAAGCCTTGGAGTTTCCTGAACAATAAAGATGATAGGGGTGTCTTCTTCTTAATAAGCACCTTTCACATATAATTGACTTTATACTAAGGAGATGACATTTGGTGTGACCCTAGGTGGCTTCAGAATAGGGGTTTACTGCCAGAAAACCAAGCTTTGGCCAGGAAGGTGAGGGTGGGTGAGTATTATGTCCAATCAGCAATAGCCAATAAATGATGCTTCCATACAAACCTCAAAACTACAATTTGGTGAACTCCCAGGTAGGTAAACATATGGAAGTTCTGAGAGAGTATTAAATCTAGAAAAGGTCATATATGCTCTGTGTACCTCCCCTCATACCTTTCCCTATGCATACTTTTGGTTTGATTTTTTTTATAAACTGTCCTTCATAACAAATAGGTAATAGTTAATGAATTAGTTACCTGAGTTGTGTGAGTCATTATAGCAAATTATTGGTGTTGGGGAAACATCATGGGAAACTTCAAATTTGTAGTTGATTCAGAAATATGAGCAGTCTCTCCAACCCCTTTGCACCTGGTATCTGAAGTGATAACTTTTTTTTTTTTATGACTGAACCTTTAACCTGTGGTGTCTGTACTTGCTCTAGGAGTTGGTTCCAGAATTGGTATTTGGATATCCAGTTGGTGTTGAAGGTTAGAGAATTGGTTGGTGTGAGGAAAACTCCCATACATTTGGCATAAAAAAACTTTCATATAGTCACATAGTTGTGTGTTTCTTATGTGACTATATAGGAGCCATGTCTGGGGGAAGGACTGACCACCTCTGGCAAGACATGGGTCTCTCAGAGCCTCACAGAGAACTGGGATTTCTCAAGGAAGTACTGAGATATTACAATATAAATATTCAAGTTGTTATGCCAGAGTTCTTGTGAGTATATAAGAAAGAGACCACATTTTAGAATAAATTTCTGCTCTAGAATCACATAACTGTCTTGCATTTTGTGGTATTTTCTTTCCCTCATTGTCTTCATTGGATGAAAGTGGTCTCTTTTATCCTTGAAGACAGTTTTCAAACTGTGGAATCCTGCACCTGTAGCAATTTCTGGCTGCTTTATAAAGAAAAGCCCTGGGAATCACAAATTACAGTTGCATGTCTTGCACAAAAGTTTAACAATATACCGCCATGTAGTCTTTATGTTAAATATATTGGAAATTAAAGAAAATGAAAATAAGTAGTAAATATTAAAATTTGACATTTCAATATGTATGGAGGTAGAGGTCATATCATCATTTACTTAGTATTTCCAAGTCCCAGTGGTGCTGCTTTTAACTATTTCCTGCATTTTCTTAGAATTTGAACACTATGTATTGAGACTAATGACGTTTATTTATTTAAAGTTGTACTTATGCATATTAACTCAATAATGAAATACTATCAAATAATTTAGACAATAGTGCTGTTGATCAACATAACTTCCTTGAGAACTAATTCCTTTGTGCAGTGATGTCGCAGATTGAGTGTGGGAAATGGCGTATTTACAGGATCTCTTAGTCAACTTTCTACAGTCTTTTTAGGTCTCATTGGAGGTTTTCATACCCATGTGACATTAGTTATATTTGTGTCTATTGACAGAAAATACATAGTAAAAAATTAATAATGAAACATGTCAGGTAATAAATGCAAAAATCAAAGTAATGTTAGAAAATCAGTATCTTACAATGCAGAAGAGTAGTGTTAGTAGATGTTGAAACTAAGTGGCAAAGGTAAGTCAAGAAAGGAAATTTACATGGTCTCGAAGTATCATCCCACAAAGGGAAAAATAAACCTTTGGAATGAAAACTCATGTCTGTAATTATATTAATCAAATCACCACCCTTAATATATTTAAGAGTGCCTCCTGAGTCAATGGAATAAGAAGTCCATAGTTTTACCACTGATCTACTTTTGCAAAAAAATGTTTTAACTAAGTGAAGCATCAATTAGATAATCCATTATGTGGGATATTATAGAAGATCTTAGGACTGATTCATAAAAAAAATCAATGACATGAAAACAAAGCTAGCTGAGAGAATTATTTTATGAAAGGAAAAAAACAAAGGCATTACTTGAATCTTATCTAGATTTGAGGTCAAGCTTTTAAACATATTTTTGGATTACTGGTAAGCTTTAAATATATCAGTTTCCCTTTGCATTAGTATTAATTTTAATAGGTTTGAGAATCAGATTGGGTTGTTATTCAAAGACCATCTTTTATATTAGGGTGTACTTTTGATATTAGAAAGTCCCAGGGATTTAAACAAATGCGTAATGATATGTATCCATCATTATAATGTCTTTCTATTTTCACTGTCTTAAAATTCCTCTGTGCCATATCTGTCTATCTTTTCCTTATCCCTATTGCTGGTCACCACTGCTATTTTATTGTCTCCATAGTTTTTCTTTTAGTAGAGTGTGAATTCTTAGAATCATACAATATATAACCTTTTCAGATGGGCTTTTCCCACTTACTAAGGTACATTTAAGTTTACCACACTTTTTCATAGTGTGGTAGCTCATTTCTTCTTTAGTGTTGATACAGCTTGTGACACAAATGTGAAACTGTTTGTGATACAAGTATGAAACAGCATGTTTATCCAATCAGGAATTTTAGGACAGTGAAATTACTATGGTACTGTAATGATGGATATATATCCTTACACATTTGCTCAAGCACATGAACTGAGTAACAGTAGGAGTATACCCTAATGTAAATTATGATTTTGAGTAAAAGTTACTCCAAAAGACATTTTGGTTGCTTCTAGTTTTGGGCAAATATGAATAAAGCTGCTAAGCATCACAGTAGGTAAACACTAAAGGGTGTCATTGTAGGTTTTCTGTCTCCCAAAGTGACTGTACCATTTTGCATTCCACATCAGCAATGAATGAGTGTTTCTATTGGACTGAACCCTCCTCAGAATTTGGCACTGTCAGTATTACAGATTTTCATCTTTTCTAATAATGTGTAGTAGCATCTCATTGTTTTAATTTTATAACTTTTTGATTTTTAAAATGTCTTTCCCTTTTACATATTAAATCTCTTGTGTCTACTTATTTATACTATTGTATTTTTTTTGGTCTTTTTTGAGACAGGGTCTCTCTATGCAGTTCAGGCTGGCTACTCATTTTGTAGCCTAGGCTGGTCTCAAACTTGCAATGATCCTCCTGCCTCAGCCTCCTGATTGCTGGGATTACAGGCATGAGCCACCATGCCCAGATTATTGTATTTTTCTAGTTTAGTACTTTTTCTGAAATTATTTTTACTTATGATATCTCCTGAATTTAT
Organism: Hydrochoerus hydrochaeris; assembly: GCA_004027455.1. Classification (NCBI taxonomy): domain Eukaryota; kingdom Metazoa; phylum Chordata; class Mammalia; order Rodentia; family Hydrochaeridae; genus Hydrochoerus; species Hydrochoerus hydrochaeris. The sequence goes on along the minus strand of PVLA01014588.1, from coordinate 16,964 downwards.
CTCTAATTTTTGAATTTTTCATTTTGATTATCTTTTATCATTTTTATGTTTTCATATCTTTTGAAACATTTTTTTATGATGTACTTTCATTATAGCAATTCAAGCAATTCATTTTCTTTCAGTTAGAAATTAGGGGTAGTAGTTGCTAATCCTTGTATGTCCACCTCCAAAGGCTAGTCCAAATCTTAAACTATGTGGATGTGCAAAACAGTATGTACATTAACATTATTTGTAAATGCATAGTTTAAAATATCTAGTAATTTGCACTATTTTGCAAGCTCACTTGGTAAATCTTCAAAGCAGCTTTTTGATAGTGTCAACTTCAGCTCTACAGATTATGCATCTAGTTTGTTTTTTCATTTTTAAAATAGTTAGTTTAGAGTGGACACCATTCCTTTTTTCTATTTATTTTTTAAAATTTTATTTAAAGAGAAAAAAAGCAAAACAGCAAAAAGGGTAGAAATAATACAGAATTTCAAAAAAAACAAACACTAAGAAATTACTAGTTGATAAAATACATATTGTCATCTTAGAAATAGTTTTTCAAGTTACAAAATTAAAGCATACAAAGTGGACATTCAAACAGTGAAAGTGCAAACAGTTCTGTTCAATGATCCAACAAAAACTTAGTAATGTGGTTATCTATCTTACACACTTAAACATACATGCAGTTATATTCTTTAGAGCATTTTCTTTCCCTCACTTTTTTACAGTAGCAATTACACATTTTGGGTAATATTACTCCTACAGTTCTTATTACTTTTTACACTAGAGACATAATGTGATATTTATAAATATGATTCTTATTTATTTCACTTATGAGAATAGTCTCCAGTTGCCTCCATTTACCTATAAAGGCCTCAAGATCATCCTTTTTTACAGCTGAGTAATATTCCATTGTAGAAAAATACCACATCTTTTTCATTCACTCTGCAGTTGATGGGCTTTTAGAAAGCTACAGTGATAAAATCAGTGTGGTACTGGCAAATAAATAGACTTGAAGATTAATGGAACATATTAGAAGATGCAAACACAACTGCAAAGACACTGATATTTGACAAAAGGGCTAAACACGTTCTCTGGAAGAAGCCACCTGATATTTGACAAAAGGGCTAAACATGTTCTCTGGAAGAAGGATAGCCTCTTTAATAAATGCTGTTGGAAAAATTGGCTCTCCACATGCCGAAGACTGAAACTAGATCCATGCTTATCACATGCACAAAACTAAAGTCTAAATGGATCAAAGATCTAGATATTAAAACAGAAACACTAAATCTACTGGAAGACAAAGTAGGTAGAAATCTTGGAGTCATAGGAGTAGGAAGAAAATTCATGAACAAAATGCAAACTGCACAGGAAACACTTCAAAGAATCAACAACTTGGAACTCACATTATTGAAAAAATTTTGCACTTCAAAAGAAATTACCAACAGAGTGAAAAGAAAATCCACTGAATGGGAAAGCTAACAACCCCTCAGACAAAGGACTTATATCTAGAACATATAAAGAATTGAAAAACATCAAGCCCCCCAAATTCAAAGACTCTCTCCAAAAATGGGCATCTGAGATGAATACACAGTTCTGTTTATTTTTGTATGAAATTTCTCCTGAAGTTTCAGAAGGGTGGGTTAAGGTAACTTTTCTAACTTCCTAAATCCAATTATATTGTTTTGCATAGTTTAAAAAATCTGAGAATTTACTAAGATCCTCTTGCTCTGCTTTCATCCTTGTTCCCTTTTTCTCTATTTTCTTTGCAGTCATCATTTCGGTTTTTATTCCTATTATTTACTCTTTGGTGTTGAACGTCCTTCTGGAAGGAAGCTTTAGAGGCTGATTCTGAGACTCCATGGAAGAGTTTCTTCAGAACATACAGCAGGGCCCTTGTGGTCGCCTACTCCTAACTAAGCAAAACCCTGTCCTGTGTCAGGTCCTGTTTTCACATTGGCCCTGTGCAATTCCTAATGACTTTCTGTGGTATATTTTAGGATTTTTAGGTCTATAGGATTCTTTGTTGTTTTCCTGTGCTTTTTCTGGCACAGGCAGTATTCATGTTTTGTAGCTATTAAAGGTCTGCTTATACCTGTGTTTTAGGATGCATAAGGATGTTTTGTCACCTAAGTTTGTTGAAGATGTTGATCATCTGTTATAGTTTGCTCTTCTAGTTGTTTGTCTGCTTTTTGTGGTGAAATTTAAGGAGATTCAAAAACATACTGCCACTGCCTCCATCTTCTTTATATGAAATAGCATATTCAAAAGTGTATAATGAAAATAATGTAATTGAATCATTTATGGAACTAGTTTCAACAAACAGACAGTTTTGTAATACGTATTTTTGTACTGTATGAGTGCTTAACGATTTCCTGTAAGACTTTTCATCCAGCACCATTATCTACAAATTCTAATGCAACTAATTGAGTTGATTTATGTGTGTGGCTTTTTCCAGTGAATCTTCCAACCTCTAAGATTTACATTTTATTCAAAGAAGAAAGAGTAGCACTTCTATATCTGGATTATAGATGAAGATGCTCCACTGTTATAATAATCTTACTTCTTATAATCATGAATTATTCTGTTTCCTAAATCTCTCCACTGTGGGGATGTGTTTTGGTTCTATGAATTTTTTCTAAAACTACTTTCAGTTTGCTCTTATAAACATCCTTTGGCTGTATAAACAATATGGAATCTTAAATTTTACTCTCTTGAAAGGTGTCTTTGCTGAACTTTGGTGCTCTTAATGTAGAAGACAAACCCAGTGGTTGATAAAAATAACACATTATTTAAAAAATAGAGCAAAGATGCAACAAAAAACTTGGAAAAAAACAGCTTAGTTATATTTTTAAATATGTGTACAATTTTCTGATTTAGACATTACTGGAAATAAAAGTAAGATTTAGCAGCATTTTGCACCTTTTGTCCATTATCCTTTCTTTAGTGTTTTTTTAAAATCCAGATTTGGTTTGCATTCTAGTTTTGTTCTCTACTAAAAAGATGCAAATCTCACTAGAGTCATTTGATTCTTGCCTTAGGGTATGGGAAAAATCACAATATTTAATTATGGTTTAAATCATTCTGTTAAAAGGAATAATGCAGAGGAATAATGATGCCAGAGGCAAGAAAAGAGTGCTTCAGTAGGCTTAAGGTTACTTCCTAAAAATATCCAATAATGATATTAATAGTTAAAAATGTGTATCCCTAAAGGACCATAAATTTATAATATTCTAAGCAAAAGGAGCTAATATATAAAATAAGCTTATATATACTTACATATTAAAATTTTAGTGATTTTTATAATAGGCAGTCTCATTGAATGTAATTTTCACTACTACTATAAACTAGATGTATTTTAATAATTTATAAATATAATTTTTTCTGTCCCTGTAAGCAAGAAAGAAATTCTGTACAAAGTAGAAACTGTATGAAAAATTGGAAGTATGACTAACATTTGCAGTCTTATAAAATAACCACTAATTTATTTGGTCACAAAAGTTAATCAGATCTCTTTGCTAAGACAAATATTTTAAAAATTTTATCTCTGGTGAAATACATTAGGCTAATATCCTGAAAAAGTCAGCGATTCATGGAGATTAAACTCTAGATGGGTCCAGTTTTTGAACCAGAAACTTTGGTAAGAAATATATACTTTTAAATGTTATAGAGTAGGTCCATATATCATAGTGAAAGACAATAAATTAGGGACTAGTGTACTCACAAGTTTAAAAATACAACATTTTCAGAAAAGACTAAGTTTCAAAATATTGAAACTTAACACACACATTTATATAAAGAGACTCATCTGATGATTCTTAATATCATGTTTAAATGACCAAAACAATTATTTTTATACTTAAAGTACCAATCCACAATTACTTAGTACTCTGAAGCTACCACTTTGACTCAGGTGAGGCTCAGTTTTTTTGGGCATGGCAAGATTAGAAAAACTCTTAGAACATCTGAAACAGGAGTGTTAGCAATGTGTCAAACAAAGTATGAGTAAGAATAAAAAAAAAAGCTAGATACATTTTTAGAACTTTGATAATTAGCTTTAATATAAAGATAAAAACTATTATTTTTAAGAAGACAATATGTAATTTATCAACTGGTTATTTCCCACTGTTTATTTTCTTTGAATTTATGTATTTTTCTACACTTTTTCTATTTTTTCTCTTTAAATAAAATTTTAGAACAACATAAATATGCATTGAAATTAAAACAACTTTTCCCCCTGGACTTCCTGGTAGTACAATTTTCCATGAATGTACTGAAAATGAAAAAAGTATTGTTCATTTTTTTTCATGCCTGTGTCACGTAATTCAAACAATGACTTTGAAGATGACAATATGCAACGTAATGCTATTCTCCTATTATTTTGTTTTGAAATTCGGTATCATCATTTTTAATCTTTTAATAAATAAATCAATGTATGTTTTGGTCACTTAAAAATATATATATAATCATTGTACTTGTCCATGGTTTGCTGTTTTCAATACTTGATATATCCAAAAGAATCAAATGTACTGAATTTGTAGTTGAAGTTAAATAATATGGAGAATTCAATCAAATTTATGATCAGTGTCTAAATATGAAATAGAATTAATTTTTAAAGTTTTTAGTAGATGCAAATTTAATAAACTGAAACATGAAGTTGAATGCTAAACTAAGTACTTAATATTACTAAGTGCTACTGTATATAGTCCTTTTGTGAATGAAAGTTCCTTGGTTGTAATCATTCTTGGTTCTCCAAAAAAGAGATTTAAAATTTGAGAAGGTGTAGCAGTAATATTCAAACAGCGTTATGATTTAACCATATTATGAATCATTATTATGTCATTAGCCTTTGCTTACTTGTATTTCAGTCATTCTTGAAGTGGAGGGAGAGGAGATCAAGCATAGTTGGTTGTCCATGAGCAGAGTTGTTTTACTGAGTATTTGAGATTTGTGGACTTCCATTTCTCTGCTTTGCTCATAGGGTCTCAAATGATTGCCTGAAGCAAAAATAGACAGGCAAAAACTGATGCTACTTTTCACATACTGGTTGGTAATAGATATTTGTTTCACCCTCTTTGCACCTTCATTCTGAGCACTCTTCATCTCACTCATGTGTTTCTTGTGGGGCTACCATTTTAGTTCCTTATTTATTCCTTTACAGAGGTGGACATGTGCCACACAGGGCACAGAGCTGTGTACTCTCTTGGTCACATAAACTGTTGGATAAGAAGGCCTGTGCCTCAAAATTACTTCAGAGGTATGCAACATAGAGCTGAAGGAGAAAACTTCCACCCAAACTTCGCCATGTCCACTTGGTTTGGATGATTGAAGGGTGTGGTTTTGGAAGGTGACAATGCCCATTTTCTCTGACCCGTGAAAGAATCCACTATGGTGAAATGAGGGTGAAGCTTGGAGAAAAGTTAGTTGCAACTGAATTAAGTGAGATGCTTGATAATGTTTGAGTCTCTGATCCTTGCTCTTAAGGGTTAGGAGTAATCCTCAACTTCAGAGCAAATTATTCTAGTTTGAGGAGTGTGTTGTTTACTTATCTTTGCTAACCCTGTCCTACTGTGTCCTACTCTGTAATTATGGATCTGGACTTGGTACAGTATTTTTTGTTTGCCAACTAGCTTGGTATTAATCTCTGCCATTAGATGGTGCTGATGGAGATAGCAAGATATAAAGATTAGAGAAGAAGGAAGGAACTGTGCTTCCTGTTATGGCTTGTGGCTGAATGCCCCCCACCCAAGCCTCATATATTCATAGGTGGGGCTTTTCAGAGGTGGCAGAATCTAGAGTGTGTGGTGCTAGGATGAGTGTGTGATTACTAAATTAGTACACATTGGTTTGGCATAGTTCTGGGTAGAATGAAGGGTGTCCTACCCTAGGTGTGAGTCTTCCTTGCCCTAACAGTAGCCTTGATACCATATAAGAGTGGCAGAAAGAATCTGTTCCTCATTTTTTGTTGCTGGCTGCTTGCTACTTGGATGCTTTTGCTGCCTTCTGTCTGCCAAGAACTGTTTCTTCTTTGTGATGTTCTTCTGTCATGCCACTTTGCCATGGAGCCAGCCAACTGTGGATCAAAATCTCTAGGAACTGTCAGTCACATAAATCTTTCTTCCATGAACTTTGGGTGTTGGGTTCTTTGTCTCTGCAAGGAGAAAGTAACTAAAATAATTTCTATTGGTTCTTTTCCCATCACAACAGTATAAGATGGATACTCCCATCATTCTCATTTTTCACCGGGCAAAGTAGATATAAAAACAGTGAAATAACTTGTCCATGGTCATACAAAAGTAAATGGTGAGGCATTCTTTAACCCCTATGTACATCTGATATGAAAACTTAAGTTTCTGCCCCTAAACTGTACTATTTTTTGTGGGCAAAACACTCCAATTAGTATTACTATCATAACTAAAACTCACACAATGTATTGTCTGTTGCCCACTATATTGGACATTTTTTTTCATTGACATACTTAAATACCAAAGGCTAAGTAATGTATAAAGAAAACAAATTTACTTAGGACTCAGTTTTTGAGGTTGAATATCTGACTTGGTATTCCATTGATTTGACCTGTTCTAGGGCCTCATGGTTGTGTTACATCACAGAGAATGGCATGATGGCAGCAGTGCATGCAAGAGGAAGAGATCAGTGATAATATAGGAAGCCACAGAGTGTGGAGGAGCTAATCTTCCTCTTCTATAACAACCCTCAGAGAATTAGCCAGGGTTCCAAAAGAACTGGATTAATTCCTTCTGAGGGCAGCAAACTTGAGTGACCCAATTACCCTGCACTAGAACCCTCCTCTAAAGGTCCATCATCTCTACTCTGCCACATCAAAGACCAAGTTTCCAACATGTGAACCCTTGGGGGACAAACTACCTCCAAACTGTAACATCCCCTTGATCAGTGGAAGGCTAGAGATGGTTTGTATGAGTCCACAAGAGAAAATTGTGTGTGTTTTTACTAATTCTGTGGTCACTGAGATGCAACAGCTTGAAGTTGGCTGCAGTGGTTATTGTTTACACTATGGAAATAGGCAAACACTACAAGTTAGTTTTCTTTTCTAGAAGACTAGTCATGAAATTTATGGCAACATACCACTGCCCATTCTCTTGGATTTTTTATAGTACTAAAGAGTACATTGTTTTCCCATCCATTTTACTTTTTTGTAAATTGAATCATTTTTGCTGCTTTTGCTCCAATATTTGAAAATTTCTACTAAATAATTCAATAGCATAAATCTACATATTGTCTTCATACATGAGTCAAATTTTATGAGAATAAAATAAAGTCAAAGCATCTTCTAGGGACCCTATTTTCTCTTCAAGCACCAGCTTATTACAATTATTTGTTATGATTTATTTATAAAGTCTTACTGATTATATATTATTTATCATTTTTTATAAACTTCAATGTATCTGGGTTGCTATTGTCACTCTTTTTGCCCAAAGATTATATAAAATTAGTTTCTTGGATTATATTTGTCTTCACTAATTTTGTATCATGTCTTTAAATGTATTATGTAGATATAGTGCACAATTTTCTTCAACATTATCATTAACATCAACCATTGACATTATAATTATTTGTTTTGTACAATGATTTTTTTACTATCAGAGAAGAATCCCAAGTTTATAGTGTGAAACTTCTGCAATGATATAAATGCCAAAGGTAGATGCTGAGTCAGACATAGTAAACAGTAAAAATATAAGCATGATAGAATTAATTTCTTTGCTCCAAATACCACCAGCAATGCAGTGAGCACAGTATACAGTAGTTCATGCCAGAAAAAAGGGGAACACAGGTCAAAGGATTGAGTACCTTCTATAAAACACAGGAACTGAGCCATTTGCTTCTTGGGAAGCAAGTAACAACGTGATCATTCTGTGGTTGCTTCCACCATGTGACTGCTATGGTAATTGCTCATTGTGCACAAGGGGACAGTAGGCATTGGCAAAGTCAGCAAAGATGTGTTGAATCACTCAGGGGCCAGGGCTTGCTGTCTCTCTGAACAATCTACCCATTGGCTCTACACATTCTTAGCTAAACTCATGTTTTCTCATGAATCTGACACCCTGGCAGTAATGCCAGTTAGCTACTCTGATAGGAACTGGCACCACTTCATTCATTTCATCTCATACAATGATTAGGGATATTGTTAACAGAATCCTGATCAGCAGGATGAGCCCAATCTGCCTTAACCATGTACTCCAGCATCCCTGACTCAGCCTACTGAATAAGACCAAGAGAAGACCAGTAGGTCTTTTTTTCAGATAAATATTTAGCTTCTCTTCCTGTAAGTGGATTGTTTCATCTGACTGGTGTTATTAATCCAAACACAAGACAATGAGTAGGTGATCATGTAAACTCTGCTATATTCAGTCAGGATGCAATTCAATGCCAGTGTTTCGTCTGCTATGACCCATGTGAAAAGGTTTAGAGCTGCTGATCTCTAAGGTTTGTGCTGTGCCACTGGCTATAAAGGTTTGTGTTTATTGTCTCTCTGGTCTCTGATGCCAAAGAACTGTACTCACACTGCTGAATGAGATCAGGAGTCAGTATATTGTTAGTAAAATCCCTCTTTACCCTATGTCCCTGCAAAGGGAATATAGACCAAGACGTATTGTCAGTGATTATAGAAGGCAACAAATGGACCAAAAAGCAACCTCTGTCCTCAGTGGTAGATATTTCATGGTCCACTGTGCTTCACATGTAAACATATAATTCAAAGGTCAAGGAGGCTCCAGTTCAGGGTTTGCCATTAAACTTTATTTGGAATAAAATTACATGGGCTTTACTTAGCCTTGTGGGCAGTGTCACCAAGTGGAAATAGTCTCAATTGCCACATTTCTTAGACTGCAGGAAACATGCGTGAATCCTTGATCATATTGCAAAAAGATTTTGACAATCCATGTTTGGCATGTATGAAGGAGAGGATGTCCACATCGGGAACTCTTGAAGATAGTGTAAAACACAGCAGTGTAATTCATGATCATGCTAATATGAGTTTTCCTGTTCCCATAGCATGTGAATGAGGGTGACAAACCAAGCAGTGAGAAGGATTGCTAGCACAGATGCTGCTTGATTCAGTAAGAGTATTTGATAATTTTTCCAAGCTGTGGGGTCAGATTTAAAACAGGGGAACACTAACTTTTCTTCTCAACAATTCCCAGGGACTGAGGTCATCCCTTCTTAGGTACTGGAGTTGTTTTTCTCTTTTCATCGTCAAAAGTTTTTCCTAATCCAATAACCACTTCTCCCTTTGCCTAGCCTGATGTGTTAGGTATTATGGATGCTGGAGCACAGTGATAGAACATGTACTGAACCAGGATATCTCTATTGCTGCCCAAGTAGACAACTGAAGGGCTATAAAAGGATTTGCAAATTCTACATGTTAATCATTATTCTGATGGTCTGGGATCCATTATACACAGTAACTGCAATGAGGTATAGTTGAGGCAACAGGTTGGAATTCTCTGTGTGCCATAGCTTAATTGCCACCCTAAGATGAAACTAGTCAGAGCTGGTAGACACTGGAGTCAATAATGGGGAAAAATGAGGATTGTTTGGATCTTGTCAGATGATCGGAATCACAAATATTGAAAGCTAGTCCCTATCTCCATGTCTGTGATGCTTTCTCTCAAGCAGTAATCACAAAGGGCATGTTCCCTTGCCCATAACAGCTGCATTTATTTCCCTATTTCACTGAAGTGCTGGCTCACAAAGCTGACAACATATTCTGTCCAGCAATATCCATCCCACCTCTTAATGATATCGGCAGCTTTACAATATTAGAGTGTGGCATATCTATTGAATGCCATTTCCATGTGGCCATTCCTTACCTGTGCTTTGAGTAGGATGCTTCTCTACTGTTGAAAATAGCCTGGATGTCAAAAAACATAGTATAGCTTTGTCTCCAATGTTACTATAGTATGGCTATAGTTGTAATAACTGCCATTAGTTTGTTTAAAAAATTTATTTAAAGAGGAAAAAAACAGAAAAAAGGTAGAAATAATACAGAATTAAAAACAAAAGAAAAGATAAACAGTAAGAAATCACTGGTTGATAAATTACATATTGTCCTTTTAGAAATAATAGTTCAAGTTACAAAATTAAAGCATACAAAGTAGACATTCAAACAGTGAGAGTGCAAACAGATCTGTTTCATGATCCAACAAAAACTTAGTAATATGGTTATCTATCCTACACACTTAATCATACCTGCAGTTATATCTTTTAGAGCTCTTTCTGTTCTTCTCTTTTTTACAATAGCAATTACACATTTTGGTTTTTTTTACTCCTACATTTCTTATTACATTTTTATGCCAGAGACACAATGTGATATTTATAAATTTGACTCTTATTTATTTTACCAATGAGGATAGTCTCAGGTTGTCTCCATTTACCTATGAAGGCCTCAAGAGCATCCTTTTTATAGCTGAATAATATTCCATTATATAAAAATACCACATCTTTTTCATCCACTCTGTGGTTGATTGGCATTTTGGTTGTTTCCAAGATTTACCTATTACAAATTGTGCTGCTAAAAAAATGGGTGCAAGTATATCACTGTGATATGAACTTTTCAGTTTTTCTGGGAAGATACCCAGGAGAGGAATAGCTGGATTGAATGGAACTTCCAATCCTAGCCGTCTGATGATTCTCCATACTGATTTCCATAGTGGTTTCACCAGTCTACATTCAACAGTGGAGCAGTGTTCCTTTTCCCCTGCATCCTCACCCACATTTGTTATCAGTTGATTTCTTGATGGCAGCTATTCTTTCTGGAGTGAGGTGAAATCTCAATGTTGTTTTAATTTGCATTTCTCGAATGACCAGTGATGGTGAACATTTCTTCATGTGTTTATTTGCCATTTGTATATCTTCATCTGAGAACTGTGTTTTCATCTCAGGTGCCCATTTTTGTAGAGGGTCTTTGAATTTGGGGAGCTTGATGTTTTTCAGTTCTTTATATGTTCTTGATATAAGTCCTTTGTCTGAGGGGTTGCTGGCTAAAATTCTTTCCTATTCTGTGAGTTTTCTTTTCAGTCTGTTGGTGATTTCTTTTGAAGTGCAGAAACTTTTCAATAATATGAGATCCCAGTTGTTGACTCTTTGAAGTGTTTCCTGTGCAGTTTGCATTCTGTTCATGAATTCTCTGCCTATCCCTATGTCTCCAAGACTTTTTTGTTCTGGATATAAGTCCTTTGTCTGAGGGATTGTTAGCTAAAGTCCTTTCCTATTCAGTGGATTTTCTTTTCACTCTGTTGGTGATTTCTTTTGAAGTGCAAAAATTTTTCAATAATGTGAGATCCCAGTTGTTGATTCTTTGAAGTGTTTCCTGTGCAATTTGCATTTTGTTCATGAATTTTCTCCCTACCCCTATGACTCCAAGATTTCTACCTACTTTGTCTTCCAGTAGATTTAGTGTTTCTGTTTTAATATCTAGATCTTTGATCCATTTAGACTTTTGTTTAGTGCATGGTGATAGGCATGGATCTAGTTTCAGTCTTCAGCATGTGGAGAGCCAATTTTTTCAACACCATTTATTAAAGAGGCTATCCTTCTTCCAGGGGACATGTTTATCCCCTTTGTCAAATATCAAGTGGCTGAATGTCTTTGTAGTTGTGCTTGCATCTTCTAGTCTGTTCCATTGATCCTCAGGTCTATTTCTTTGCCAGTACCATGCTGTTCTATCTCTGTGGCTTTGTAGTATAGTTTCAAGTCAGGAATTCACATTCCTCCTGCCTTGCCTTTGATGCCTAGAATTGCCTTTGCTATTCTAGGTTTCTTCTGTTTCCAAATGAATTTTAGGAGTGTTTTCTCTAGATCTGTGAGGCATGTTAATGGTATTTTTATTGGGATTGCATTAAATCTGTATAACAGTTTTGGGAGTATGGCCATTTTCACAATGTTGGTTCTTCCTGGCCAAGAACAAGGGATGTCCTTCATTTTCTAATATCCTCTTCAATCTCCTTTTTCAGTGTAGTATAATTTTCAGCATATAGGTCTTTTACTTTTTTTAGTTAGGTTGATTCCTAAGTATTTCATTTTTTTACATATTATTGTAAAGGCCGATATTTCCATAATTTCTCTCTCAGTGAGTTTTTTGTGTACAGGAATGCTATTGATTTTTGAGCATTGACTTTGTATCCAGCTATGCTGCTGAAATTGTTTATTACCTCTAGTAGTCTTTTAATGGAGATTTTTGGGTCTTCTATATAGAGTATCATGTCATGTGCAGATAGTGATAATTTAATTTCTTCCTTTCCTATCTTTATTCCTTTTATTTCTTTCTCTAGTCTGATTGTCCTGGCTAGTGCTTCCAGAACTATATTGAAAAGGAGTCATGATCCTTGGCTCATTCCCAATTTGAGTGAAAGCTTTCAGTTTTTTTCCATTTAGTATAACGCTGGCTGTTGGTTTGTCATAGATGGCCTTTATAAGACTGAGGTAGACAGAGTGTATTCTCAGTTTCTGAAGGGTTTTTATCATGAACATGTGTTGGACTCTATCAAAAGCTTTTTCTGCATCTATTGAGATGACCATGTGGTTTTTGTTTTTGGCTCTGTTGATGTGGTGTATTACATTTACTGATTTGTGTATGTTAAACCACCCCTGCATTCCTGGAATAAATCCCACTTGGTCATGATGTATAATCTTGATGATTTGCTGCATTCTAATTTGCCAGTATTTTATTGAGAATCTTTGCATCAATGTTCATTAGTGAGACTGGCCTATAGTTCTCCTTTTTGGTTGGGTCTTTCTCTGGTTTTGGTATGAGAGTAACTTGCCTCCAGGAATGAGTTAGGGAGGATTGCTTCCTTTTTGATTCATTGAAGAGTTTAAGGAGTATTGGCATCAAAGCTTCTCAAATTTCTTGTAGAATTCAGATGTGAATCCATCAGGACCTGGCCTTTTCTTTGTTGGTAAGTTTTTAATTATGTTTTCAATTTTAATAGCTGATATTGGGTTATTCAAAATTGCTATATCTTCTTTGTTGATCGTTGGTAGTTCATGCATTTTTAGAAATCTTTCCATTTTCTCTCTGTTTTCCACTCTATGTGAGTAGAGATTTTCAAAGTGGGTATTCATGATCTTTTGAATTTCTATGGGATCTGTAGTAATTTCCCCCTTTTTGATTCCTTATTGTGTGATTTTGGGTTTTTTCTTTCTTTTTCTTTATAAGGTTAGCTAGAGGTCTGTCAATTTTGTTTATTCTCTAAAAAAAAAAAAACCAGCTTTTTGATTCAGTAATTCTTTTTTTTTTTTTTTAGTTTCAGTTGCTTTGATTTCTGTTCTAATCTTTATAATTTCCTCTCTTCTATGAGCTTTGGGCTTAACTTGTTCTTCTTTTTCTAGAAGCTTGAGATGAAGGTTGTTTATTTGTGTTCATTCTGTTTTCTTGATATGACAATTTATTGCTTTATATATTTCCCTCTTAAGACTGCTTTCATTGCATCCCACAGATTACAGTATGTTGTTTCTGTGTTTTCATTGAATTGTAGGTATTGCTTTATTTCTTCTTTAATTTAATCTGTAGCCCACTGGTTATTCAAAAGGTTGTTATTTAATTTCCATGTATTTATGCAAGTTTTGCAATTTCTTTTGCCATTAAGTCTGAATTTCAGTGTGCTATGGTCAGATATTATGCATGGGATGATTTCAATACCTTTGCAGTTACTTAAGAATGTTTTATGGGATAATATATGGTCTATTTTGGAGAATATCCCATGTGCAGCAGGGAAGAATGTGTATTCTGATGTGGTTGGGTGGAACACTCTGTAAACATCTACTAAGTCCAACTGCTCAAGGTATGATTCAGTTCTATCATTTCTTTGCTGACTTTTTGTTTAATCTATTTATCTCTTTGTGACAATGGAGTGTTAAAGTCACCTGTTATAATTGTGTTCTTGTGTATTTCATTTTTCATGTCCATTAGTATTTGTCTTGTATAGTTGGGTGCTCCTGTATTTGGTACATGTATATTTATAATTGTTAGTTCTCCCTCTTGAATTTTTCTGCTAATGAATATGTAGTGACCTTTTTATCTCTTTTAATCATTTTAGGTTTGAAGTTCATGTTGTTTGCAAATAGAATAGCTACCCCTGCTTTTATCTGGGTTCCTGTTGCATGGAATACTGTTTTTCATCCTTTGACTTTTAATCTATGAGTTTCCTTTTGGGTCAGATGTCTGGGACCTTAATTATTACATGTCTGGGTATAGGTTTATGTTGGCTGTGACTATTTGGTGTTCTATATGCCTCAGTTATCTGCATATCAGCTTTTTCCCCCATGTTTTGGAAATTTTCTTCTATTACTTCTGTGAATATTTTAGTTATTTACATTGACTCCTGCCTCTTCATTGATGCCTATTAATCTTATTTTTTTTCTCCTGGCATCATCTTCTAGCTGTTGGATTGTCACTTCATGCTGCTTTGTTATTTTTAAAAGTTCTATCCTTTCATGATCACTTATTGCAATCCTGTCCTCAAGGTTTGAAACCCTACCCTCAGCTTCATTTAATCGGTTTTGCCAACTTTGAATAGAATTTTTTGTTTCTTGGATGTCTCTTTTAGTTTTCTTCATGAATTCTGCTTGTTTTCTTTATTGTTCGTTCAAGGTTTCAATCAGTTTCCCATGCTCCTGTACTTTTTTCTCTATTTCTTCTTTAGCTGTGCTCAGCAACTCCTTTACTAAGGTTGTTATTTCTATCTTTATATGGGAGAGTACTTCTAATTTGATTTCGTCTATTGCCTCATGGAGTTTTTTTTTTTATTTCACTTGCTATCTTTTCAGACATTTCTGGTGTGTTACTTTCAAAGTCCTCTATTTCAATGCCTCCTATACTTGCTGCTTGTGGACTAGATGTTTGAGACTGCAGTTTGCTTTTTTGTTTTACCATCTTCCCCTTTCAAGTTAATATTTGGTACTTCAATCCCACTAGTATCAATTTTTGGTAGTGTGTATCTTGGGGTCCTAATGTAAGGTTGGTGTTTGTTCAATTGCTAGGTCCCTCAATGAATAGATAGGCCAGTCACCTGACTTCCCACTGCAGGGCCTGTTGGGTGAGTCCTATATTCTTCCTGGGCTGACAAACCTAGTAATACTGATGTGGGTCAACATTTAGTTCTTACTATTACTTTATCTCCAGTTTATCCTGCCTGTAGTATTTGTGTAGGCTGAGGCCCTGCTGTGTTCCTATTGTGTGCCTATGTGCCTCATAAACCCTTTTGATTTTTTCCAAGTTGGGGGAGTCCTTATTGGCACACTCCTCACCCTGCCTGATGTTTTCTGAGTGCATGAAGGGGGTCACCTACACTCTTGTCAGACTCACCAAGGTCTTACAGTTAGTTGGTGAGAACTTTACTACTGGCCCTGTTTAACCACTTTACACCTCTATTTTAGGGGCATACTCACCACACTGACTGGAGCCTGCTGAGATCTTCTGTTTGGGTGAGGCAGTTACCAAATCTCCCTTCAAGCTAGCACAGTTAATCTGCTCTAGTCCAAGGTTCTGCGAAAAATGTGGGAGCTGAAGATCAACAGCAGTATTAGGTCCAGGGGGTAGAAAGTGTCCCCAAGAGGCCACTAGATGTTGAGTTGTCTGCTGGGAGTGGGCCAAGGTCCCAAGGCAGCATAAGGTTCCTCAGTGGTGGCTGGAGTCTTGTAGGAAGTGCACAGCTGCATGTGTCAAGGTCTGAGAGCAGCACGCATTCCTGAGGGCTGGCACAGGCCATCCAGGGGTGCACAGCAGTGCGGGCCAAGGTCCCAGGGTGGTGTAAGGTTCATCAACAGTAGCTGGGGTCCTGTAGAAAGCACGCAGCTGCACGGGTCAAGGTCCCAGGGCAGCACGCCTTCCGCAGGGCAGGTGTGGGCTGCCTAGTTTTTAGGAACAAGTGATAGCAATGAGAAAGCATCAGGAATCTATATAGTCTATCTGACAGGAGTGGGTAGGTATCTTGAGTTACGTACCTTCTGTGGGGTACAAGACTTTTGATTCTACTGAAGGCAGACAGATCTTGAACTTTAACTTCCTTATTATCAAGGGTTGCCAAATTGTGGCACAGGAGTGCAAAGAGAGCAACAAAAGGTGCTGAAGGAATATTTGGCTCTAAGTAAGAATCTTCTCCCTCAAATAGAGAAGAAAGACATGTCCATGGTGGGTCTGGTTCTATGAGTACACTTTTTCTGCCATCAGAAGCCTCTGTGGAGGACTATAATGTAGTCACTGAAATGGAAATTTAAAGTAGAAAGCCTTGTTAAGAACCATGATTCTGTCACTTCTGGGTAGCCTGCATGGGCTGGAAGCATGTGCTCAAGGGTGAGTTGGCTTAGCTGCTGCTATTTATCCTCTCTCTTTTTTTAAAAAAAATTTTATTTAAAGAAGGGGGAAGCAAAACAGAAAAAAAGGTAGAAACAATACAGAATTTAAAAAAAACAGTAAGAAATCACTATTTCATACATTACATATTGTCTTCTTGGATATAGTTGTTCGAGCTACAAAATTAAAGCATACAAAGTGGACATTCAAACAGTGAGGCTGCAAACAGTTCTGTTCACCAATCCAACAAAAACTTAGTAGCATGGTCATCAATCCTACACACTTAAGTGTATATACAGTTATCTCTTTTAGAGCACTTTCTTTTCCTCCTCTTGCTTTTTAAAAAATTGTTTTATTTAAAGAAAAAATTTTGAAACAGAAAGAGGGTAGAAACAATACAAAATCTCAAAAACAAAACAAAACAAAACAAAAAAACAAAAATAGTAACCGGTAAAAAATCACTAGTTGATAATTACATACTTTCCTCTTAGATGCAGTTGTTCAAGTTACAAAAGTAAAGTCCACAAAGTGGACATCCAAACAGTGAGACTGCAGTCAGTTTTGCTCATCCATCCAACTAAAACTTTAGCAACATGGTTATTAATTCCACACACTCAAACATACATGCAGTTATATCCTTTAGAATACT
>PVLA01014587.1:0-29661 GCA_004027455.1 Hydrochoerus hydrochaeris | reverse complement strand
AATGAAAGTGCGAAGATCTTTACTCAAATTTGGGTGCCAGAGCTCTCACAGGAATAGAATTCTTACAAATTCAATGACTTTAGCAAAGCTGTTAGGGTGTACTTAAGCCTAAGCCTGTGATCTATACTGGAAAAAATATGTCAGGGTCCTATGTGACAGTTTCCAACTTGAAATTCTTTAGAGATTCCATCCTGGAGATCAAGCTTATCAATGAGGCAGAACTATTCAGTCAGTGTTCAAATCTCATAAAGCATTGGACAATTACTTCCGGAAAGATAGTTTTGTGTGTAATCATGAGGCCAGCCCTCACTTATCATTTAAGGCTTACTAACCATAAGCTAACCCCCAGTGGAGAGAAACCTTACCAATATATTCTGTGTACAATATGTTAAGGTGAAAATCAGAGATCAGTATTCACGAAAAAATTCAAGGTGGAAGAGACCTCACAAATTAAATGGTAGGGGCAAATCTTTTAGTATATACTCAAGCCTCAGTGCAATCAGAAAGTATTTCCTTGAGGAAGAATCTAAGAAAAATGTAAAAATAGTTGGCAAACCCTAAGTTCTGCTCTCACACTTCGGTGAGCATCAGGTACTCGTCCTGGAGAGAAAGCCTGGAAATGTGACTGATAGGCACATTCATATCTTACATAACACTGGAGCACTTGTCCATGAATGTATCGCACACATGCAAGAAGAGGGGCAAAATCTTCATGATTAGCCCAGAAGTTTTCTGCTGGGAATTCAACAATAATTAATATTTCGCTGCATACTAAAGAGTGATAGCTATAAAAAGCATATTCCGCAGAAACTTCCAAGTGTGCAGGGACATTTGTAAAAGGCCAAACACTTCTGTATTATCAGGTCTCCATTCATTGAGGGTTTGGGGGTGGGGTGTGAATGACGTGTATCTAGCTGTAACCCGAAACCTTATGCAGTCCTGAGTGTGGTGGTTTGTAGGTGGTGGAACTCAGTGTGTGTGAGATGCTGTGATTAGTCATGGTTGGAGGGCAGGACCAAGGGTGCCCCACCTGGGGTGAGCACTGCCTGCCCTAAGGGTGGCCAGCCTGGATAGACTACAAGAGACAGAAAGTACATTCCTGTCATTGTCTGCAGAGGCTGCTGCTTTGCATCTCTGGTACCTTGCTGACTCCTGCATGCTCTGTGATGTCCCTCTGCTATGCCACCCTCCCTCGGAGCCCCCCAAATATCAGTTGACTCTTCTACCAACTCGGAACCACGATAAATCTTTCCTTCTTTTTTCCCCCCTTTTCCTTCTTTAGCTTTCTGTGTTGGGATATTTTCTCAGCAATGAGAAAAGTAATCAAGACAGTTTTCGGTACCAGCACTGAGATCATTGCTGTGATACTTGCTGGCCATGTGGCTCCAAGCCTTGGGATTGGCTTGTGGGAAGAGTTCGGAGAGCTTTGGAGATGCCAGCTGAAGAAGCAACCCTGGATTGCCTTATCTGTGCTTGATGAACAATTCTGGTCAGAATTCAGAAGACCAGAATGTTGATAGAAATATTGCCAGTATAAACCAGGCTCAGAAGTTTTCTGCTGGGAAGAAAAATAGCATTGGCTGTTGGATTCCAGGTCGTGTGTGTTTTGATTCAGCAGAAAGATTGTCTGCATTTTGCTCGTGGCCAGAGACTTTGAGTTGTGACTAAGGGCATCAGACTAATTAATCTTGTAGAAGGAATTTCAAGACAGCGTCATGTGAAGGTGGTGGCCTGGCTACTGTGGGGGCTTTTAGCCAGATCTATGTTGAGAATCAAGGGCAACAAATGAACAGAATGCTTCAGTTAGAGCTGCTGCAACTGGCAGGAAAGGATCTGAGACAGGTTCCCATCCCTGCCACTGACCCAGAGCTGTGGCAACTGGCTGGAAGGAGACCCGAAATGCTCCCTCCAGTGATGGGACACAGGGACTAGAGAACAGCAGGAAAAACTGACATGGTAGGACCCTGGCTAGAGTGCACATGATGGACAAGTGGGACCAGTGGTGCAGAAAAGTCCCAGCAACAGGAACAGTATGAGCCAGAAGGTGGTAAGTTAGGCCAATGAGACTTTGCTTGGGGACAAAGACATGCAGAATAAAAGTGGGCAGGTAGTGACACTTTTCTTTTTCTTTTCTCTATTTTTTCCTTTTCTTCTTCTCTCTTTCCTTTTTTCTTTTTGAACTGGCTGGGGAAGAAATCAGACTTGTATTTGTAAATATCACATGATCTCTCTAGTATAAAAATAATAAAAACTGAAAGAGTAATAAGATCCAAAATGTATAATAGATATTGTAATAATGAAAGGGAAGGAAGGAAAGTGCTCTGAAGGATATAACTATATGTATGTGTGCTTAAGTGTGTAAGACAGATGACCATATTACTAAGTTTTTGTTAGTTTATCAAACAGAATATTTGGTACTGTCATTGTCCACTTTTTATGCTCTGATTTTGTAACTTGAACAATTACTTCTAATTAACAACATAGCAAAAGGCTGCTTTGTAATCAGGTCGCAGCAGCAGTGCTAGGTGGCTGGGGGCAGCAGCATAGCTCATCAGGGAGATTTGGTGATCAGAGCCCTTGATGTCAGCAGGTTACCAAGCAACGGTGGGAGGTTCCATACCATGTGATTTCGGGGGCGGGGGACAGCCAGGGAAGGCTGAAAAATAGGAACTTATCTCTAAACAGAAGCTTAACCCTAGTGCTTAACTTGGAAATGTGAGGATGGCTTATTATCTCAAAATGGAGGCCAGGTTTAGGTTTCCCACAATGACCCACATCAATAATCCTAGGCTGGTCAGCCCAGGAAGAATATGGGACTCACACAACAGGCCCTGCAGGAGGAATTCAGGTGACTGGCCCTCCTCTTCACTGTGGTACTCAGCAACTGGACAAACATCAACCACATGGTAGGACCCTAAGATTCACACTACTGACAGTTGAGACTATCAGGGATTGAAAGACCAAATATTTGCCCAAAGAGTAAAAATGACAAAATGAAAAAGCAAAATGCAATCTCAAACATCTAGTCCATCAGGAGCAAGTACAGGAGACATTGAATAGAGGACTTGAAAAGTCATACCCCAGATATCTCCAAAAAGATAGCAAATGAAATGAAGAAACAAATCCATGAGGCTATAGAGGAAATCAAATTAGAAACAGTTTCCCCCATAAAGACAGAAATAACAACCTTAGTAAAGGGCTTGATCAGCAAAGCCAGAGAAGAAATAGATTAAAAAACACAGGAACATGGGAAATTGATTGAAACCTTGGATGAACAATATAGAAAACAAGCAGAATTTATGAAACAAATTCAAAGAGATAGCCAAGAAACAAAAAATTCTATTTATAAGTTGGCAAAACCGTTTAAAAGAAGCTGAGGATAGAATTTTGGACCTTGAGGACAGGATCACAGTGATCATGAAAGAGTAGAACTTTTAAAAACAACAAATCAGCATGAAATGACAATACAGCAGCTCCAAGATGATGCCAAAAGATACAATATAAGACTAATAGGCATCAATAAAGATGAAGGAGTCAATGCAAATGACTTAGGTAAACTATTCACAGAAGTAATAGCAGAAAAATTCCCAAAAATATGGGGAAAAATCCAATATACAGATAAGTGAGGCATATAGAATGCCAAATAGTCACAACCAAAATAAATCTACACCCTACACATATAATAATTAGGATCCTGAACATACAACATAAAAACAGAATAATAAAAGATGTTAGAGAAAAGACACAACTTGCCTATCAAGGAAAGCCCATCAGAATCACAGCAGACTTTTCAGTGCAAACCCTCAAGTTAAGGTGAGCTTGGAGTGAAGTATTTTAATCCCTGAAAGAAAACAACTTTCAACCCAACCTGATGTACCCAGTAAAACTGTCTTTCAAATTTAGTGGAGAAACAAGATACTTCCATGACAAAGAACAACTGAAGAAATTCATGTCTACCAAACCAACCCTTGAAAGAGTATTGAAAGACATACTAGATAGAGACAAAAATGACCATAATCACCAGAACAACAATAGAAAGACACCACTAGGGAGGGCAAGCAATTGAACAAGGGGGGAAAGCAGAAAACAAACAACAGGAACATAACATGGCAAAGTTGAGCCAGTACATATCAGTCATATCTATCAAGGTAAATGGCTGCAATTCACCTATCAAACAAAAAATAGGCTGACAGAATGGATCAAGAAACAGGATCCCACAATATGTTGTGTACAAGAGACACATCTGACTCAAAAGGAAACTCATAGATTAAAAATCAAAGGATGGAAAACAGTATTCCATGCAACAGGAACCCAGGAAAAAGCAGAAGCTGTTCTGTTTGCAGACAATGTGAACTTCAAACCTAAAATGATTAAAAGAGATAAAGAAGGTCACTATATACTCATTAGTGGAAAAATTCAAGAGGAAGAACTAACAATTATAAATATATATGTACCAAATGTAGGAGTACCCAACTATATAAGACAAATACTAATGGACAAGAAAAATCAAATACATAAGAACACAATTGTAATAGGAGACCTTAATACCCCACTGTCACAAACAGATCAACTAGACAAAAAGTCAGCAAAGAAATAATAGAACTGAACCATACCTGTGAGCAAATGGACTTAGCAGATGTTTACAGAGTGTTCCACCCAATCACACCAGAATACACATTCTTCTCAGCTGAATATGGGACATTCTCCAAAATAGACCATATATTAACCCATAAAGCATTCTTAAGTAAATGCAAAAGGATTGAAATTATCCCATGCATAATATCTGATGATAGTGCACTGAAATTGGAAATTTATGGCAAAAGAAATTGCAAAACTGGCATAAATAAATGGAAATTAAATAACAACCTTCTGAACACCAGTGGGCTACAGGTGAAATTATGAAAATGCAGATACAACATACATAACCTGTGGAATGCAATGAAAGCATTCCTATGAGTAATAAGTTGTCACATCAAGAAAATGGAATGAGCACAAAAAAACCTGATGCTACATCTCAAGCTTCTAGAAAAGAAAGAGCAAGTCAAACTGAAAGCTCATAGAAGAGAGGAAATTATAAAGATCAGAGCAGAAATTAATGCAATTGAAACTAAAAAAACAATACAAAGAATGAAAAAAATCATAGAGCTGCCTTTTTGAGAGAATAGAAAAAACTGATAAACCTGTAGCCAACCTTATCAAGAAAAAGAAAGAAAAAACTTAAATTCAGGCAATAAGGACAGAAAACAGAGAAATCACTACAGATCCCATGGAAATACAAAAGATCATGAATTCCTACTTTGAAAATCTCCATGCACATAGGGTGGAAAACACAGAGGAAATGGACAGATTTCTAGAAACATATGAATTACCAAAGCTCAATCAAGAAGATATAACAATTTTGAATAACCCAATATCAGTTATTGAAATTGAAAACATTATTAAAAACTTACCAACAAAGAAAAGCCCAGATCCTAAGGGATACATGGATAAAATCTACAAGAAATTTAGAGAAGAGTTGACACCAATACTCCTTAAACTCTTCAATGAAAAAGAAGCAATTCTCCCTAACTCATTCCTGGAGGCAAGTATCACTCTGATAGCAAAACCAGAGAAAGACCCAACCAGAAAGGAGAACTATAGGCCAATCTCATTAATGAACATTGATGCAAAGGTTCTCAATAAAATACTGGCACACAGAATGCAGTAAATCATCAAGAAGATTATACACCATAACCAAGTGGGATTTATTCCAGGAATGCAGGGATGGTTTAACATATGCAAATCAATAAATGTAACACACCACATCACCAGAGCCAAAGAAAAAAATCACATGATCATCTCAATAGATGCAGAAATTTTTTTTGATAAACTCCAACACTTGTTCATGATAAAAACCCTACAGAAACTCGGAATAGATGGTACCTACCTCAACCTTATAAAGGCCATCTATGACAAACCAACAGCCAACATTATACTAAATGGCAAAAACTGAAAGCCTTCACTCTAAAATCAGGAACAAGACAAGGATGACCACTGTCACCATTCTTATTCAATATAGTTCTGGAAATATTAGCTAGAGCAGTCAGGCAAGAGAGAGAAATAAAAGGAATAAAGATATGAAAGGAAAAAGTTAAATTATCATTATTTGCTGATGATATGACACTTTATATAGAAGACCCAAAAAACTCCATTAAAAGACTACTAGAGGTAATAACAAATTCAGTAGTGCAGGTGGATACAAAGTCAACACTCAAAAATCAATAGCATTCCTGTACACAAACAAAAAACTCTCTGAGAGAGAAATTATGGAAATATTGCCTTTCATAATAGCATCTAAAAATTGAAGTATCTAGGAATTAACCTAACCAAGAATGTAAAAGAACTATATGCTGAAAATTATTCTACTCTTAAAAAGGAGATCAAAGAGGATATTAGAAAATGGAAGGATATTCCTTGCTTTTGGTTAGAAAAAGCCAACATTGTGAAAATGGCCACACTCCCAAAACTGTTATACAGATTTAATGCAATCCCAATCAAAATACCATTAACATTGGGGCTGGGGATTTAGCTCAGTGGCTTAAGCGCCTGCCTGGCAAGTGCAAGGTCATGAGTTTGATCCCCAATACCCAAAAACAAAACAAAACAAAGCATTAATATACTTGACAGATCTAGAGAAAATATTCCTAAAATTTGTTTGGAAACAGAAGAAACCTAGAATAGCAAAGGCGATTCTGGGCAACAAAGGCAAAGCAGGAGGCATCTGAATTCCTGACTTGAAATTATACTACAAAGCCACAGTGATAAAATCAGCATGGTACTGGCAAAGAAATAGACCAGAAGATTAATGTAACAGATTAGAAGATGTGAACACAACTACAAAGACCCCCAGCCACTTTATATTTGACAAAGTTACTAGACATGTCTACTGGAAGAAGTATAGCCTCTTTAATAAATAGTGTTGGAAATACTGGCTCTTCACATGCTGAAGAATGAAACTAGATCCATGCCTGTTACCATACACTAACAAAGTCAAAGTGGATCAAAGATCTAAATATTAAAACAGAAACCATAAATCTATAGGAAGACAAGATAGGTAGAAACCTTGGAGACCTAGGAGTAGGAAGAGAATTCATGAACAAAATACAAACCACACAGGAAATACTTCAAAGAATCAACAATTGGGATCTCATATAATTGAAAAGTTTTTGCACTTCAAAAGAAATCAACAACAAAGTGCAAAGAAAACCCACAGAACGGGAAAGAATATTAGCCTACAATCCCTCAGACAAAGGACTTATATCCCGAATACATAAAGAACTGAAAAACATCAAGCCACCTAAATTCAAAGACCCTCTCCAAAAATGGGCATCTGAGATGAACACACATTTCTCAGATGAAGATGTACAAATGGTAAATAAATACATGAAGAAATGTTCACCATCACTGGTCATTTGAGAAATGGAAATTAAAACAGCATTGAGATTTCATCTCACTCCGGAAAGAATAACTGGCATCAAGAAAACAACTGATAACAAATGTTGGCTAGGCTGCAGGAAAAAGGAACACTGCTCCATCGTTGGTGGGAGTGTAGACTGGTGTAGTCACTATGGAAATTAATATGGAGATTCCTCAAGAAACTAGGATTGGAAGTTCCATTCAACCCAGCTATTTCCCTCCTGCGTATTTTCCTAAAAATTTTGAAAAGATCATGCCACAGTGATGTATGTGCATCCATGTTTATAGCAGCAGAATTTGTAATAGCTAAATTTTGGAAACAACCAAAATGCCCATCAATTGCAGATTGGATGACAAAGATGGGATATTTTTATACAATGGAATTTACTCAGCTATAAAAAGGATGATCTTGAAGCCTTTATAGGTAAATGGAGGCAACTTGAGACTATCCTCATAAGGGAAATAAATAAGACTCCCATTTGTAAATATCACATTGTCTCTGTAGTGTAAAAATAATAAAAACTGAAAATAAATAATAGATATTGTAAAAATGAAAGGGAAGAAAAGTGCTCTAAAGGATACAACTCTATGTATGTGTAGGTGTGTAAGATAGACGACCACATTTCTAAGTTTTCATTAGATCATTGAACAGAATGGTTTGCACTGTCAGTGTTTGAGCACCTGTCCACTTTTTATGCTTTGATTTTGTAACTTGAACAACAAGTTCTATGAGGACAATATGTAACTTAGCAACTAGTAATTTCTTAGTATTAATATTTTTCTTTGAAATTATGTATTACTGCTACCCTTTAAAAAAAGGGAGAAGCAGCAGGAGGGATTCCTGTGCATCACGCATATCTAGAGAGATGGCTTCTGTGGCCAAGGCGGGGACCAGGGCCTGTCAGGTTGTACACAGGCCTCTCAGGAGGCTGCATTCTCGACAGCAGCTTCCTCCACTCAGCCGACTGTGCCCCGGCTTCAGAATGCACCCTGGAGTGGTCTGCACATCATCATGTTTGAGGCACTGTGTGATAGGGGCAGCATGGACCCGGTCTCACCCCAAGTAGGGGCAGGAGGTTGGGCACAGGCCCATAGGGTGCCAGCACAGGGACTGTGCCCAACTTGCTCACACTCTGTCTGGAGAAGGCCTCTGCCTCTGCCCCACCCACTGTGCACCCTCCTGTCTTGGTCACCATCTCCCAGTTTCCACAGGGTGCTGGCGAGCTGGTGGTGGCTACCCCATACACACCATCCATGCCCCAGCTCCTCAGTCCTGAGGGGGGTGCTGAGTGACTCAGTGCAGGTGGCCAACCGAGGCCATGAGGTTTGGCCCCATCAGTGCTTCTGCTACACTGGCAACACCTCTTCAAGGGAAGCTCTGGAACTGAGCCGAGTCAGGACTAAGAGAGCGCAATCCAAGCCAGGGTGAGGAAGGCACCTTCCTGCCCAGGCTGAACTCAGGGCAAGCATGGCAAGGAAAGTGGCAGGGAACCTGGGCATCTTCACCTTGTGCCTTCTCTCTGCACCCTAACATCAGGATGGGTTCTGGGGAATGAGGCCCTGGGATGCTGCTGTGAGTCCTCCCTCTACCTTTCCCCATCTTCAGGGCCCTGGGGACAAGGAACCCAGACATGGAGACCTGAGGTCAACTGTTTCTTTAACAGAAAAGGGAGGGTCCATTAGCAGTGGGCTTTGGGGACAGCTGCATGGTCAGCACTGTGCTGCAAGGCGGTTCATCCATCTCTCTCACCAGCATTGCATCTGGTGTGGTAGGTTGATGTCATCCAGAAGTGAAGGGAAGACCAGAGTGGTCCGGAATACAGGAGGCACCTGAGGGGACAGCAGAATACAGATGGCTGGGGTTCAGGGTGGGCTTAGGGGAAGAATGGTTTCCCAAGACTCCCAGGCTCCTTGCCCTGCCTCCCATCAGCCCCCTGCCCCACCATACTCACTGCATATTCAGTCACCAGTGCACTTCCTCTGTGGGGAAGAAAGAATGTCAGAGTAGTCAGGTGTGTGTGTGTGTGTGTGTGTGTGTGTGTGCGCACGTGCATGTGTGTGCGTGCATGTGCACACACTTATGATCTCTAGGTGCCAGGACTCCTGCACTGCCCATTCTGCTTCAGGCCCAGGCTGGACAAGAAGCAGAGGATCTGGAGATTCCCTGAATTCAGGTCCTGACCCCTGGAAAGTAAGGACATTTCCATATGAGGAGTTAGAAAGCCCCAATAGAAGAGGGAAATGGTCCAGGGCAGCAGGACCTAAGGTCTGGAAAGGAGGTAGCACAGGAGAGAGAAGCCCGAAGTATGGAAAGGACATGGCCTGTGAGCGACCCAGGGTAGCAGGCATGGGGGAATTTCTGTCTTGGGCCTGAAACTCTCATCTGGGCTGACCTTGGCTAAACTGGTAGGGAAAACTCTTGGAGCCACTGTCCCTGAGGATCACAGTCCCCAAGTGGGAACAACTACCCTTCCGGTGACTGGATGAAGGGACTCAGTTTACCCACACCCCTTTCCCAGTGGGGCAGCATCAGGTTTAGAGGCCCCACACCCTCCCCCTCTGCTGAGCTGGTCATTCCCCAGGTGGGTGGTGAAGACAATGTTGTCATCAGTCAGGCCAAGGCACTTGGCTAGAGTGACAAAGTCCTTCTTCAGTAGGTGGCTCAGCTCCTTGGTTCTCCCTGTGACCAAGATGGTCAGCGGGTGACCACAAGAGAAATACTTCATACTTTTCTGTTTGAGACAAGGCGCTGCCCTACACTGCAGGTTGGCCCTAAACTCACAGTCTTCCCACCCCAGCCTCCCCGGCGCTAGTGTGACAGGCACGGGGCAGCAGGCACGGCTCAGGCCTTAAGTGCTGCTGACTGAGGGAAGGAGGTCTCAGACCCTCTCCCATGGAAAGTCTGTGAAGGGGCCTCCTGCTTGAAGGGGCTTGAGGTGGAGGAGTCTTGGGGGTCTTCAGGTGTAGAGGCCCCTCCCCTATGTGACCAGGAGGCAGGCTGCTGAGGGAATGGACTGAGGATGCACTATAGAGATCCATCCTGAAGTCCACCCTGATCCTGACCATCTGCTTGATGTACACCACAGCCAACTCATTGTAGTTGGTAGCTGCCACTGTCATGATGTAGCTCTATACTCCATGGACACCTACAGCATGGACAGCCAAGGGTCATCCCTGCCCTGGCCAGGCGAAAGGGTCTGATCCCTTCCTCCATGAATGGTCAGCCAGAGCTTCTTCCCACATGACAGCGTCACTGTGGTAGGCAGGGAGGCCTGTGTTCTCCTGAGAAGACTCTGCCCCCAGAATCCCATGCACAGGGTCCCACTACTCACAACTCATGTTTCATTATTGCCCACCTTGAACTGGCCACACCAGACACTTGGGACAAAAGTTTGGATAAACTGTTCACAGACCTGGTCCCTGCCACAAGGGAGAGAGAGGGAGTTGAGCCGGGAGATGACAAACACTGGGTCCCATGGGTCTCTACACAGAAGGGCCAGGGTACAACAGGATTCTGAGGCCCTCAGTCTAGTCCAGCCCAAGATGGTCTGTCTCCAACTGTGGTAGGGGCCATGCCCAGCCAGCTCCATGGCTCTGCGCTTTCCCCTCCTACCCCTTCCTGGTCTACTTCAGGGCGCACTCGACCCTCCCTCCAGTACTCAGTCTCCTCTGCTCCTCCGCAGGGCAGCCTGTCCACACATAAACCCCAGCCGCTGAGCTCTGCTCTCATCCTGCCACGCCCCTTTCCCTTCTCTCTTGGGGATTTCATCTAAGCTTCCGGTTTGCCCCCATGCCAAGCATTGTTTGAACTTTTGGGCCACACCTGACCTCTTCCCTGCTTCCACATCATCCCTGCACCAAGGCAAGCTTCCCGGCCCTCCCTGGGATCCTTGATCCTCAAATGCTCCAACTCCAATCCGTGCTGTGGCCAGGGGCTGAACACATTGTGGGTGGAAGAACCCAGGCTGCCCGCTCTGAGTCCTCATCTGCCCCTCCTCTGCCATCTCCAGCATAGACGCCCGGCCTTACCTTCGTGGTTGTCCCCATCTTGCCTGATGCGGAGCTGTGCCAGGTCCCAACCTTCATAGCAGCACCAGGAGACGCCCTGGCTTGGGGTGGGAAACCCCAGAGACTCAGCAGAGAGTGGTCCCCTCCTGGCTGCTCGTCGGCCCTTGCTCCCGTGGCCACATCAAAGGCTGGCCACTCTGCTGCTCCCAAGGTGAGGCTCTCTGACTCAGAGTCCACCTGACCCTTCGGGACCTTCCACTACCTCTTTTTGTTGTTGTTGTTGGTGGTGATAGTGGATTCTCAACTCAGGGTGATTGTAATTACCTACATCACTTTCTTTCTTTCTTTCTTTCTTTCTTTCTTTCTTTCTTTCTTTCTTTCTTTCTTTCTTTCTTTCCTTCCTTCCTTCCTTCCTTCCTTCCTTCCTTCCTTCCTTCCTTCCTTCCTTCCTTTCTTCTGATAAAGTCTCGCTGTGTTGCCCAGGATGTCTTCAATATTGTGATCCTCCTGCCTCAGCCTCAGGCAATGAGCCTGCTAGGATCAAATGTAGGTTAGCTCTATTAAGGTGACATTCCTACCAGGCCTACATTGTGGCACTGAGTGGCATCCCAGGCTGGACACAGAGTCCCCTTCTTCACACACTACTCTATGTCTTGTTTTCTTTTGACTCTGTGGTTTTACTAAAGCTCCCCGTGAGAGTTGGTGGAAGGAAGGGAGGGAAGAAGAGAGAATAAAAGAAGGGAAAGGGGGAAGCGGGGCTTGGAGTCCATGCAGAGAGGGAAGAGGAATGGCAGTACCCCTCAGTGCAGGGCGCTCCTTGACTATGACATTGGTCTGCCTCTTAGACTCCCAGGAGCTGGAAACTCCATCTGAGCAGAGCAGAGTTGGAAATGAGGCTGTGGTTATGCCTCAGTTTGTAGATGATGCTGGACATATTGATCTCCTTTTCACTTCCATTCAGAATCCTGCTTTCTGTGGTGGCCATGATGTACCATTTCCCCTGGAACTGCAAGGGGACCGATGACAAGCAGAGCCCAGGGATGGACCTGAACCACCCTTCCCATGCTTTCCCTGCTGCTACCTCTGGGCAGCTCTCTGGACAACAGGGCTCAGAGGTGTGTCTGCCCTCGAAGCCAGTAGGAGCAGGGACCCTTACGGGTCCAGGGAGACCCTGGGTGAGGAGTCAGCTCTGAGTTTTCAGGGATGGGGTTCCCCTGGGCAAGTGGCCAGTGTGTATCCCAAAGCTTCAGTTTTCTTGTCTGTGCAGAAGGACTGAAGGTGTCCCCGCCCGGTATGCACTGTGTCTGGACTCTGTCATCTTCGTCCTCCCACCTTGGTCCTCGCCCCTGAGTCCCTCTGCCTCTCCTCCCCTCTCTCTCTCCCCTCTTTCTGTCCTTTTCCCCCAGACCCTCCCTACAGCTGCCCTTCCAGAGTCCTTACCTGGTCAGCCTGGAAGTCTGGCTGCACAGGAACCGTGCTCAGAGGCAGGCTGGGGAGCGGTGTTGGTGAGAAGTCCTGAGCTTGGGTCTTCAGTGTGCCCAGCAGGATGAAGGCCAGAGACAGCAGACCCAGCGCCATGGCTCAGGACAGCTGCTGGACTGACAGATGTTAGAAGAGGAAGAGGAAGGCTGAGGAGCCCAACCTGAGGGAACTATTTACAGTCAACCTGGCTGTCGCCCTCTCCAGGGTAGGCTGATCCATCCTTCGCTAAATCCAAGAATGGTGAGTCAGTTGTCAATAGGTCCTTCAGAAACACATGACGAGATATCTTCTCTGTTTCCCCCCCAGTCAAGATTGTGCAAGGTAGAGAGAAGGAGAAAAGGAAGGTCATTCCCAGAGTTCCACACTCCTGTAGGGCCAAGGGCTCCCTGTGAACACTCTTCCATGTATCAGATTGGCCCTTTCTATCCGTCAGAAGCTCAGGTCTAACAAGCTGCCATCTCTGAGCTTTCCTAGGTAGGGTTGTGAGACAAGGCCCCTTCCCTGTACCTGTAGAAACAAAAACTGTGCAATGTGGTGGAGCATAGTGACATGTGCATGCAATCCCGGCACTTGGAAGGATGAGGCAGGAAGATTGCTGAAGTTGGAAGCCAGCCTGAACTACTTAGCAAGCTCTGGGGGAAATAGGGAGGTGAGAGAGACAGAGACAGAGACAGAGAGAGAAGAGAAAAGAGAAAGGCACGTCCCACTCCCTCATGCTCCATGAACCTTCTGTGCTCGACTGGGAAGACTCTGCTCTTCAGATCAAAACCCCAGGATTCCCCCACACTCATAGCTCATGGGTAATGTGAACTGACCAGACGAGACATTTGGGAAAACAGTTTGGATCCCGTATTCCTAGACCAGGTTCCTGTGAGAGAGATGTTGGGGGGATGAGCTGTGATAACAGACTTCACCTCCGGGCTAGACAAATGGGGTCAGAGATCCTGCAGGATTCCAAGGCCCAGCCCAGGACAGCTCAGGACAGCCTGTCCCCTTCTATGGCAGGGGTCCCTCCCTGACATCTCCATGGACCTGGACTCTCCCTCTGAGCTTCTGCCTGGTCTCCTGCGGGGGCCACTTGACCCTCCCTCTAACACTCAGGTTTCCCTGCTGCCTCCCGGGGCAGCCCGTCCTACCCAGCCCCAGGCACTGAGTCCTGGTCTTATGTTGCTGCTCTCTTTTCCCATCTCTCATGCCAAGATCCCCCACCAACAGTTATCCCTCAACAAACCCCACAAAAACTTTGAGGCAGAGCACCTGCTGGGAGAAGCCAGGGCAGGACCTCTCAAGTCTGCTGTAGGTCTGCAGAGCAGCAGCTACCACTGCATCAGCTCCACACTTGGGTTTTCTGTAGCCAGAAGCCAAGAAAACTCTGGCTGCTTTGGCCCCTCCCTGGAGGGAGATCTAGACGGCTCATCTTCCCAGGGACAGTCCTGGCCCAGCCTGGTTTAAATGGCCCCTAAGAACAGGGAGAGGCTCCTTGGAATTCCAGTCTTGCATTTGGGATTCCAGTGTGACTCCTGATTTGGTTTCCAGAAGCACAGTGAGCAGTGTCCATCTCCGCCATGAGGGGCACAAGGAGAACCACCTGGGCCGGGGGCACAGAGTGAGGGGCAGGGAAGTGGGCTAGGAGCAGAAAGTAATCCTGAGAACAACCAGTGGGACTTTGGCCTTGGCCTGGCTGCCGCCCCTCTGGAGCCCATTCCCAGAGGCTGGGTCAGGGTTCTGGGGGGAGTGTGAGCTTCTGGGGACAAGGTTTCACAGTTCAAATCTTAGACTGGAGGGACAATCACACTCTCCTGAACCAGAAAGACTGTGAGTTCAATTCCAGCCTGGAATACATAGGGACACCCTGTTTCAAAAAAAAAAAAATCAGGCACTGGGGTATTAACATTTATGCAGTTTACAAATAACAATATAAAGTGGATCCTTAAGTCAGCCACAATTGCAAAGGTTTTTTTCTTTTTTCTCTTTTCCACATAAAGTCATAGTTACAGGTGGTAAAGATGGGAGTGTAGCTCAGTGTTCAAGTGCTGGCCCACCCTGGGGCCTCGGTTTCATCCCCAGAGCCAAAGAGAGGGAGAGAGAGAGAGAGAGAGAGAGAGAGAGAGAGAGAGAGAGAGAGAGAGAGAGAGAGGAAGTTAAGCTGGGTCTATGCTGCTCACTTCCAACCCCAGCACTTTGGGAG
Organism: Hydrochoerus hydrochaeris; assembly: GCA_004027455.1. Lineage (NCBI taxonomy): Eukaryota > Metazoa > Chordata > Mammalia > Rodentia > Hydrochaeridae > Hydrochoerus > Hydrochoerus hydrochaeris. The sequence continues at coordinate 14,528 of PVLA01014587.1, read as the reverse complement.
GTTGAGGCAAGAGGACTGCAGATTCAGGTCCTGTCTGGGCAAATTAATGAGAACTTTCCTCAAAATTAAAAACAAAAAGGGACCATGGACACAGGTTAGTTGCAGATTATCCATGGATTTGATGCCCAGAGAGAGACAGAGACAGAGACAGACACAGAGACAGAGACAGACACAGAGGAGATAAAGTAGAAATATAAAAGCCAAGATTTATTTTGGAGAAAGACTAATAACAGCCAGACATTTAGAAAATTTTAATTTCTCAGGGCCAATATATATATGGCACAAATAAATACTAGGTCTAAAAAAGGAACTTACTGTAGGTTTTATAGACATTAAAAGAATAATGAGAGAATGTTATAAGTAATGAAACAGACTTCTCAGCAAAAAATAGAATCAGTGGGATTAAAAAAAAAAGAATCCCAGTCTTCTTGAGGTACCACTGAAAAAGTAAACTTAATTTTAAAAGGAGACAAGGAAAATAGTAATTTTAAAAATGAAAGTTACAGCTTCAGGGAACAAGCCCGGATTAAATTTTTGTATCCTTTCTCCCAGAACACAGTAAGCCTGGACCATTCCCTTTCACTTACAGATTGGTTCACCCATTGCAATTTCACCTACAAATCCTTCTCCTTCCCCCATGAATGTGATGCCCGAATGCTGGGTCCTGTGCTACAGTGATGGAGAATCAAACAGAGGGTGGAGGATGCAAAATGTAAGCAAATTTATTTGAAAGATAGAAAGGCAAAGAAGAAAAAAGAAAGGCAAGGAAGTAGAACTCCCCCTAACCATGAGTTAGTCCTGGGTAGAAGAGGCACAGAGGACCTTGGTCTAGGACTTAAGGTGATTAGAAGGACGTTTGTACCTTTGAAATCTCTCCCTATAGGTGACTATGAACCTATCTGTTCCCATCTATGCAGTGCTTTCACACAAGGCCCACACAGGGCCCAGGTACCCTGAGCCAGTAACCAGCCTGATTATATGCAGGAAGTTGCAGATAGCTTCAAGGCCGAGCAGATGTTTTTGTAAGATCCCAATTGGCTTCTGGCAAGAGAAAACACAGGTGTGCACCTGTCTCACCATGGGGACGGGTCCTATGCATGCACAGGTGTAGCCTTGGAGAGCCCTAAGAGAAGCACCAGAGACCATGGTGGGAGGCTCAGGCCTGAGTAGGGGCAGGGCAGGATCCCCTCTGCTGAGGCTGGAGGAAAGATGGAGGAGGTAGCAGAGGGGCCCCAAAGCTATAAGCAGCCTTGGAAACCCGATGCCTGATTTTTCCCATATGGAGCCACAAAAGCAGGAGGATGAGACAGAGGAGGGGCTGCCCTACCCCTCCTCTGGGCTATCTGGGTTTCACTTGCCCTCACCACAGGCCAGAGTCTCCCTCTGCAGCTAGGTGGCTAAAAAGGGCAGCCCAGGGATGCCTCTGCCCAGCAGCCCAGAGAGGTGCAGGTCTGGGAAGGGCCGGCAGGCTGCCAGTGGGCTTTCTGGTTCCCTTTCTGGCCTGGTGCCTCATGTGCTGCTTCCACCTTTGCTATGTAGCTCGAGGTGGCCTTGGAATCACTGTGTATCCATGGTTTACCTTGAAACTGTGCAACTTTACCTGCCCCAGCCTCCTGGACCTTCATGTGTGCACCATTGACCAGGCTTACTTTTTATTTTAAGAGAAGGCCTTGCCAAATTGCCCAAAGGGAACTTGAACTTGCAGTCTTTCTGCCTCAGCCTCCTAGGCTGCTGGCATTACAGGCATGCACCCAGACCCAGTTTCATTTCTTCTTTTGTTGTTGTTGCTGCTGCTGCTGCTACTTCATCTTTTTCTTTTTTCCTTTTTGTTATTGTTGTGATGCCTCAAACCCAAAGCCTTGCACACATTAGGCAAGTTTTGTACACGAAGCTAAACCCACACCAAAACCCTTTTCTAAGCCCATGTGCTCTCACTGGGAACTTTTCCCATTTCTTTGCAGGCTTTCTGGATCCTAAGCACTTATTTAAATCTATAAGCTCCCTGTTAATTGTGACCCCAGAAGGACTTTGTCAACTTTGTTGTAGCTTGGCATAACTAATGCCATCTTGAACTCTGCATTTAACTAGTGTTCTGTATTTGTTCCAGGAAAATGGAAAATTACTCAGGATGTAAGTCCCATTAAAAAAACAAAATGAGCTGTATCCACACACACACACACACACACAAAAAAACCTTAACCTGCTCAACAAAAGAAGCAGGATACAATTGTCAACCAAAAAATTTATGTAAGATTCTAGCTAAATTGTTTCCAACAGGGAATATCTTCTTGTGGTTCTCTGTTTTAAAAACTCTATAATTTTCAGTTCAGGGCCACTCACTGAGGCTCTAAAACAGGGGTCCAAACAAGTGGTCACTGAGCTCATTTAATTAAATTCCAAATTTATCAATTTGGCTGCTTGGATTCCTAAATTGTTTGGACCCCACTTCATTTGGGGGGTCACTTAGGATGGATCCCTGTTTAGGGATTTATAGGATCCAAGCCTCTCTTTGAGGTAAATTATGCCTTAAGGGCACCTTAGGGGATGTTCCTTGCCCCCTAGAAATCTTCATTTCAACGAGAAACCAAAATTCTAGATGCTAATTTGGAGCAAGCAGTCCAGATCCCGACCAGTAAGATTGTTTGTTTTGTTTAGGTGCCCTTGGGAGTCTTTGGAGCTGTTGGACACAACATTAAATTCTCCAGGACTGTTCCCAGACCAAGATGTTGGTTGGGACTTGTTGGACATAGGGTCAAACTAGTTCTTGATGTCAGTCTGTTAGTGTCTGTCTTCATTTTGTTAATCTTGTTTGTCACCAGTTTAATGTTCGTTATTCCTCTGTTATTCATGTGATTGGGTCAGTCTGCTTCTGCTTCTCTGTTGCCCCTGTGATGTGTTCTTAACCATTTTCAGAAATTTCATTGGAGAGCCTCTTCCTATGGTGAACCTATTTATCTAGGGAAGCTCCAAACTTTTTTGTGAATTTAAATGGCCCGATTTCAGGTCTCTTGGCCTCCAGAAGGGACATTTAACCTCTGTGTCAGCAGGTCTACCTCAACTCTCTGAAAAACATCAGCACTGCCCCTGCAGCTGCCACCATTGCAGACACCCCACCCAGGGGGTCCCCTGCTGAGAGGGGTACTCACCCCCTTGCAGGCATCATACCCACCATGTGCCCCCACACCCAAAACCTGAGGCCTGGACATCTCCGGGCTCCCACTGCAGAAAATATCTTGGCATCCCCTTCCTCCTCCCCACTCACTGAGTAACCAGCCTGAGTGCAGTGCCTTAACTGTTTCCTGCTCAGCGCCTCCCAGCCCAGCAGCAGCAACACAAAGGACCAGACAGCGGCAACCCAAGAGGAGCCAGACCCAGAGCAATAGCCAAAGCCAAAGCCTACACCATGTAGCAGGGACAGTGGTGGCTTCCAGCTCTCCAGGGCCAAGAACACAGGCAACAGTGTGGCTTCCCTGGTGTGTGCAAGCCCAGCCAGCTCCAGCACCCTTTTTCTGAGATTCTGCCCTGAGACCCTCTCCCAACTCCCTCCCATTAAAGAGACCTCCAACAGCTTCTCCAAAATATCTTCACTTCTGAGAAACAAAAATGCATCCAAATCCTGGGACAAAATCTATTCCCAGGACTGGATGGAAACCTCATGTTTCCCCTCATTCTCCCTATCCAAGATACAAAGGCTCTCCTGCGGTTTTGCGAAACTCCTTTAGGTGCTTTTAAAAACAGCTGCTCAAAAGCCCACTAATCTGTCTAAGCACAGGTAAGTTAGAGACCTGACAAGGCACCATCACATTCTTGGAGCGCCTCCTAGAGGCATATCATATTTATACACCTATTGATCCGGCAGCATTAGAAGACAAACCTGCCTTAAATATCGTGTTTGTCTTCCAGTCAGCCACTAATATTTTTTAAAAAGTGTCAAAGGCTAAAAAGATTCAAAGATAAGGTACTTTCAGAGTTAATAGAGATATCCCAAAAGGTCTTCAACAACCAAAAAAGATCCAGGAGACTTAAACATCTTAAAAATCCCTTCCCCAAAGACTAAACATCAAGTTAAAAAAATTTCTAGGTGCTTTGGGATACTGCTGGTTGCAGATCCTGGGTTTTGCTAAAATGGCTCAGTCAGTCTAAACCTCTATTAGAGAAGATCCATCTAAACCTTTAACCTGGACTAAATTTAAAAAACAAGTTTTCAATGATTGAAAACAAGCTCTTATATACTCTCCAGCCCTCGATCTCCCTAACTTAGCCAAACCTTTGCAACTGCATGTCCAAGAGCCAGAGGATCACAAAAGGGTTCTTAACCCAATACCTATGACCCTGAAAGAGACTTGTCACCTATCTCTCCTGGCAAGTAGACCTCATGACTGCAGGGTGGTCACATTGCCTATAGCCACTGCAACCAAGAAAGCCTCTAAGTTGACTTTTGGCCAGAGACTCCAGACAGTGGCTCCACAGGTTGTAGAGACTCTATTGCAGTCACCTCCCAGTAGATGGCTTTCCAATGCTCCCATTGTCCAATACCAAGCTCTTCTACCAGATACTGACTGCATCGAGTTCCTGTCTCCCTCTGCCCTCAATCCAGCGACTCTCCTGCCAGATGGTGATCCCTCAATGCTAATACATAATTGTATGGACATTATTGACTCAGTTTCAAGCCTGTGAGCTGATCTGACTGATGTCCCACTTGCCAAGCCTGAAGCCATCCTTTTCACAGACATCAACATTTACCTCTGCCATGATACTGGAGAGGCAGGAGCTACAGTGACCACCAAAACTGAGATCATATGGGCCTAAGCTATAGGGTCAAAAACTTCATCTCAACAGGCAGAACTGGTAGCCCCTACTCAATCCCTAAGATGGAGACAAATAGTTGATACACTTTTGCTACCATCCATGTGCGTGGAGACATTATCAAGAAAAAAGTCTATTAGCCTCAGCAGAAACAAAGATCAAAAATGCCCCTGAGATCTTAGACCTCCTGGCTGCCACTTGGTTGCCGCAAAAGATTGTCATTATACCCTGTTTGGGGAACCAACAAAAAGACACCACAATAGCTCATAAAAATTCCCTCCCTGTAAGACAGCCAAAGAGGTAACACTAAAACCAGTGGGGCCTATAATGCTCCTCCCAGTTCTCCTGCCAGCCATCCTACTCAAGCCATCCTATTCAGATTCAGACTTGAGACCAGCCAAGAGCCTAGAAGCCCAACCTTCTCCAAAAGGCTGGCAGGTCATTGGGCTCATCCAGGACACTCATCGGGCCACTCACTTGGGAGGACCAAATTGGTCAAGTTATCTTGCCTGACTAAAGAGATCACCCAAAAATGCCCACAATGTCTCCAAATAAACCCTAAGCTGGCCATCACTGAGTTCAAAAGAGACAATAAAAACTTACCCCTGGATACCACTAAGAGATAAACTTTGCCAAAATGGGCCCAAGAAGAAAGAGACATAAATATCTCTTAGTTCTCATAAACAGATTCACCAGGTGGACTAAAAGACTCACCACTTGTGCTAAATCAGCTCCCATCACAGCTTTTAAAAAAATTCCTCAATGAGATCCTGCCTCAATTCAGTTTGCTCACCTCCCTGGGGTACAACAATGGCCCAGCTTTCAAAGCTCAGATCACTCAAAATTTACCTGTAGCTTTAGAAATCAATTAAATCATTTGAGAAATGCAAATTAAAACAGCATTGAGATTTTATCTCACCCTGGAAAGAATGGCTGCCATTAAGAAAAAAACTGATAACAAATGTTAGTGAGGCTGTGGGGAAAAAAGAACATGTCTCCATTGTTGGTGGGAGTGCAGACTGGTGCAACCACTGTGGAAATCAGTATGGAGATTCCACAAAAAACTAGGATTGGAAGTTCCATTCAATCTAGCTATTCCCCTCCTGGGTATTTTCCCAGAAAAATTGAAAAGGTCATGTCACAGTGATATATGTGCACCTGTGTTCATAGCAGCACAATTTGTAATTGCTAAATCTTGGAAACAACTAAAATGCCCATTAACCACAGAGTGGATGAAAAAAATGTGGTATTTTTATACAATGAAATACTATTCAGCTATAAAAAAGGATGATCTTGAGACCTTTATAGGAAAATGGAGGCAACTTGAGAATACCCTCATTAGTGAAATAAACAAGACTCACAGTAGTAAATATCACATTGTCTCTCTAGTGTAAAAAATAATAAGAACTGACAGAATAATGGTATCCAAAAACAATAATAGATATAATAGATATTGTAAAAGGGAATGAAAGTGCTCTAAAGGATGTAACGGTATGTATAGTGTGTCAGATAGATGACCATGTTACTAAATTTGTGTTAGATCACTGAACAGAAGGGTTTGCACTGTCAATGTTTGAGTGTCTAGCCAGTTTTAAAGCTTTGATTTTGTAACTTTAACAACTATTGTTAAGATGACAATATATAATGTATCAACTAGCAACTATATATAATTTTTTTTGAATTCTGTATTCTACTTTTTTCTCATTTTTTTCTATTTTGTCTGTTTTAAATTTACTTTCTCTCTTTAAATAAAATAAAAAATAAAAAATCAATTAAAAATTACATTGTGCCTACCAGCCTCAAAGTTCAGGCCAAATAAAAAAAATAAACAAGAACATTTAAAAAGCTATTTAAAAATGGCTCTTGAGACTGGCAAAAACTGAGTAAGTTTCCCTCCTTTTGCCCTTCTGTGTACAGGATGTACTCCTTTGGAGGCCATAGATGTCCAAATGCCCCTTTGGTTCTCCATGTCTAAGATGATAAGTTGGCTGCTGTCACTAATGGGGAACTTGTTAGGTCCTTACAGGCTCTCCAGCCCCTTCTACACTCAACCTGCCACTTGTTCTGGGGCCACCAGACCATACCTAAAAGACCTGATGACCCCCTGGCAGCCCCCTGGTGATCAAATCTACATCGACAAAAAAGACCCTATCCCACAGTCATCAAAGACACCAAAAAGAGCCATTAGATTAATCACATCCACTTCAAGCCCGCAATATCAGAGACTCCAGCTAAGTTAGACTATCAACATGTCTTCTGACCCTTTAAAAGTAAAACTCCAAAGATGGTGGCCCTAAGTCTATTTTCATATATAGCTAATATCAAACCCAGATGAGAAACACCTCAAATCTTGATTCTGGTTCTTCATGCTGGTGGGAACAGGGACCTAAGTCCCTCACTCTGGAAAACATTCAAGGCTCTAGACTTTATATTCAGTCTGTAAATTTCCCCCATAAAACGCTCCCCATTTCAAATCAATGGTAATTCAACTGTGTATGTACAAAATGTCTCTTACCTCCTCAAATGACATTTAGTCTCCCCGCCAAAAACTTGGATTGCCTACACAAATGGCCTCACCCTTTGCACTCCTATGGCTGTGTTTGCTGAACCTAACCCTAAACTCTGTATCTTAACTTGCAATCTTCCCCCAAGTGTACTGGTATTGGGGGGGGGGGGATAAAAAACATACAGAGTTACCCAACCTTACAAAAAAAAGAGGGCCCCAGTCCTAATTCCTGTCTTTTTAAGATTAAAAATAGCCAGCTCCACGCACTAAAAACCACATAATGAGAGACCAAAATTACCAGATACTAAGCAAAAAAATAGATCGTGATTTAGACACACTAAAACAAAATGTTCATCACTCAAAGAGTCTCTAAACTCCCTGTCTGAGATGGTTCTTTAAAACCAGAGAGGTCTAGGCCTCCTATTCTTAAAACAGGGTGGTCTCTGCCTAGTCCTTGATGAATCTTGTTGCTTTTACACCAACCTTTCAAGAGTTATTAAAAACAGTCTCAATTAGCTCAAAAAGCACCTAGCTGATAGGAAAAATGAGAGACATCATCAACAGAGTTGATATAAAAATTTGTTCTCCACCACCCCAAGGCTGACCACCTTACTCCCAGCTCTGGTAAGAGCCCTGGTTTTCCTCCCACTGTCCATTACTATTGGCCCCTGTATGGTAAACTGTTTAATGCATTATATCCAAAGCAGAGTCCAATCTATTAGATTAATCGTTGTACGTTCCCAACTCAAAGATTTACAAAACATAGATAAAAAAGATAACTTTTTATAAAAAATGACCAGGAATCAGGGATTTGATTCATTTACTAAAACCAGTGGGGAGTGTTTAGCTTGGCCTAAATGACACCATCTCGAACCCTGCATTTAACTAGTGCCCTGTATTTGACCCAGAAAAATGGAAAATTACTCAGCATATAAGCCCCATTAAAAAAATGAGCTGTACCCACAAAAAAACTTAACTTGCTCAACAAAAGAAGCAGGATACAGGTGTCAACTAAAAATTAATGTAAGATTCTAAATAAATTGTTTCCAACAAGATGTCTTTTTGTGGCTCTCTGTTTTAAAAACTATAATTTTCCAGTTCAGGTCCACTCAATGAGGTTCTAAAACAGGAGTCCACGCAAGTGATTGCTGAGCTCAGCGAATTAAATTCCAAATTTATCAGTTTGGCTGCTTAGATTCCTACATTGTTTATGAACCCACTTCAAGGTTGTCTAGCAAGAAAAGAAAGCCACTTTCAAAGTGCAGACTTCTTTTCAGCCAGAGTAGCTTCCCTCCACCCACCTCTCTGCCGTGAAGGGAATTGACCCAGAAGCCTTCCCACTAAGCTACATCCCCAGCCCTTTTTATTCTAAAGTTCAGGTCTCATTAAGGTGGTTAAACTGCTCAGGCTGGGCTCCAACTTGCAATCTTCCTGCCTCAGGCTCCCGTGTGCTGGGATTATAGGCCTGTGCCAACTCACCTGGCTAATGCTGCTTTTCAAATGGATCCTTCCCAACATCCCCTTTGCCGAGGAAGCCAGGCCCCCTGTCTGCTGCCCAGAAGGGACCCCTGTGCCTTTCTTTTGCCTTTTGGCTTTTCTTGGCAATAATTCCAGTACAGCCCACAGGTTCCAAGGAGACAGATCACCCCTTCTCCATAATTCTCTAAAATGTCCTCCTTCCAGCCAGCCACCATCTTAGTGGGGACAGTTGGCAGAAGGGTACTAGCTCTGGTCAGGGAAGAAAGGACTCTTAAAGCACTTGAAGAGCAGGGATCACAGGATGTGACTTGGGGTGTGAAAGGTACTTGCCCTTGAATAAATTACTGTATGGTTGGTTTTGGCTGTGGTCTAACATGGAGGAAGGCCAAAGCTGGACTGCTTACCACTTCCTGCTTTTTCCTCAGCCTTAATTGCAACTCCCCTTCCTGTCTGCATGTGAAGAAAATTCCAATCAGCTCCTTGTGTGTCATCAATGCGCACCCTGGGCACCACCCCCGCTCAAAGGTTACATATGTCCCATACCCCCCATATTCCAGTTGAAGGAGGTGGCCCAGCTGCCAAGGGTTGTGTACTCCTTCCTACGCCCTCACCTCAATAAACCTGTTCTTTTTGTACTTTTGCTTCTCTATTGGGCCAGAAAACTCCAACAAGGTATACCTGAGAGCTTATGTGTCTCCAGGCTGCATGGTGAGGTGACCAAGGAAGGCAGGAGAAAAGGTAAAACATGCAGAAAGAGCAAGGCTCCTGCCTTTCCCCCAGCACCTCCAATCCGCCAGTGGTCATCACCAAGCCCTGAAGCACCTTTGTAGCAGTTGAATGGGCCAAATATAGTCCAGGTTCTTGGGCAGGACAAGGAAAGAACTGCCATTGCTAAGGGTGCACCCCACAGTAGGTAGTAAGCAGCTATGCTTATTGGAGATCAGGGAGTGATAGTAGCAGGAACAGGCAGAAGGGCATAGAGGAAAAGGAGGAGGAAGAGGAATCCCTGTCACTCTGACTTCCAGAATTTCAAGGGTCAGACCCCTCTAACTCCAGGAGCCTCCCATTCTGCTTCTCACTGGTGCAGATAATCTGCCGCCTACTACATCTCGACCTCGACCTCCTAAATTGAAACATGGATAATCCTTAGGGTGGTGCTGCCTTTACAGCAGTGAAGGGAAAGGAGTGGCCCAGTCAACTGCCCTGTGTCCAGCTGTACTACCTCTTTAGGACACAGTCACCAGGGCCCCAGTGGAGATGATCCAGGTCCCTGCATGGGCACAGCGGAGAGCAGGAGGACAGCCCCGGGGGAAAATTCACACGGGATGTGGGAGAGTTTTGTGTGGGTCAGGGGCACCCTGGCAGATTGAAAAATGGTCCCCAAGTGATATCTATGCAATAATTCCTGGGACCTCTATTTTAATGTTTTTATTTATCAGTTTTGGGTGTTGAATTTTGTTGTTGTTTTGGTTTGGTTTGGTTTGGGTTTGGGTGCCAGGCTGAACCCCTGGCTTCACATATAACCGGGCAAACACACAGACACTGAGCTACATTCCCATCTTTGCAACCTGTAAATGTGACCTTATCTAGAAAAAGAAAATGGGAAAATCCTTGCAATTGTGATAAATTTAAAGATTATTTTCTTAACTGTTATTTTTCAAGTTCTTTAACGATGCCTGATTTTTTTTGTATTGTTTTTTTTTCTAAAAAACTGCCTCCCCATGTACTCCAGCTCGGCCTTGAACTTAAGATGCAGCCCAGGCCAGTTTCCATCTCACAGTGCTACTGCCTGAGCCACAGAGAGCTGCAATTCCAGGCTCATACCAACTACACTGGTTTAGAAGACAAATATGCTAACCTACGATTGACATCCATTTTTGTGCTTCTCCCCTTCATTTTTACCTTCCTTCTTCTCACCTTTTTGTATCAGCCTATGTTTCAGATTATTCTGCATTATGCAGTTGGGGCATAAATGTTATACCATTCCAACTGTCCTCTGTGAGACAAGGGAGAGATTTTTTTTTTTGACTGGGGATCAAATTCACCGCCTCGCACTTGCCAAACAGGCACTTGTGCTGCTGAGCTAAATCCCCTGCCCGAGGAAGGGAATTTAAATGCAGAAGAGAGGCCCAGGTGAAGACAGAGGCAGAGACATGAATGATGGGCGCACAAAGCTGAAGAAGGCAAGGTCGATCCTCAGAGCCTGTTGAATGAGAAAATCCTTGACTACGCCTTGATTCTTGCCCTCAATTTCATGTTTTGCGCTCCCAGCCTTTGGAAGATGCAATTTTGAGCTACCACTATATAGCCATGTGTCGCAGTAGTGTGATGATTTGGGAGTCTCAGTAGATCCAGACTGCAGGGCACATTGATGGCAGGAAATGCACTGTGAGAAAAGCTGCCCTTGAGGAGCCAAGGGTGTGACTTCCAGGGAAGCTGTGCATGTGGGAGGAGGTGGCCAAAGGCAGGGCTGCAGGGAGAGGGGAGGAAGTGGCCTGAATCAAGGGAACCCAGAGTATGGGAGGTGGCAGCATGGAGCAGAGGGACCCAGCACTGTCAGGAGGAGGAGGCACAGGACAGGAGGGGCACCCAGGGATGTAGGTAGAGACTGGGGAGCCATGAGCCACCCTTGTCCTGGCCAGCGAGACTTGTATTGTAGGGGGACATTTGGGTTATGGTAATCCTGGGCAGGACTGTGCTCCTATGAGTGACGCTGGGCATAGAGGGAGGCACCCACTCCTGTGCCTGTGAGCTGGTCACATCGCCGCCGAGCATATCCTCCATGAGTGGTGACTCTGAGAGTCCTGGAGAGAACAGGGGATGACTGTCTCCTTAGCCAAGATCCAGGCCACCTAGCTATGTCCCCAGAAGCTCACACTTCCTTCCTTCCTTCCTTCCTTCCTTCCTTCCTTCCTTCCTTCCTTCCTTCCTTCTTTCCTTCCTTCCAGGCTACTGAGAGTGGGGCTCCAGAGGGCCTGCAGACACCTGAAGGCCTCTGTGGATGAACTTAGCCTTGATCTCTTCCATCCCTTACCCACCTCCCTGCCCCTCACCCCATCCCCACTGTCATGAGGTTGGCCATGCCCCTCATGACACAGAGTTTCTCTCTGTTCCAGGGTTGTTCATGTCTCCCTTCCCAGGGGAGGGTCAGCCACCTACTGTCCCCGTCTGAAACAGACACGTGGGGACAAGAGCAGCAGGGGACCTGGCATGAATGGGGAGAGGCAGAAGGGCCCAAGTCCCCTAGGAACATACAGAGAGATCCCAGGCAGAGCCTGAATCCCATGGCTCTGGACCAGGGACGTCTTCTCTTCCAGCACCTGGACTGGCCACTCTCCTGGCCTGGCCTGGAGTTCCAGGCATAAAGACAAGCAGCTTCTCTGGAGAGCCAGGCCTGTCGTCCCTGACAAGCCACCTTTGGTGGTGTCCAACAGAGGCCCAACCATGGAGCAGGGTGCTGTGTGAAACCAGAGTGGCTGCAAGGAACAACTCCCAATCTTGGGCCCATTGGGTGCCAGCACCTACAGACAGGAAGGAGCCATGCCGGGGAGATAAATGTCTTATGCAATCCCAGGGCCATGACATGCTCAGTTCCATAGGAGTCCAGAGCCAAGAATGGCCCACTGGATACCAGGTGCCCACCCTAGGCCCTGTTCTGAGCTGTGGCCTACAGTCCCTTGGCCCCTGTGGTCACTCTGCACCCTCTCTTCTGCATGGCCATCCAGGCTGTGGAGCAAACAAGGGAAGCGCCCCTCCCTGGGGATGAGGAGCACAGACATGGAGGTCTGCAGCATGAGTTTATTTAGCATACGAGGCGGCTCTATAAGCAGCGTGGCTTTTGCAGCACCTGGGTAGGCAGCGCTGCACTATAAGGGAGGCTCTTGCAGCTGTCATTGGTTTGTGGCCCGTGGAGCAGCCAGAAGACACCTAGACAGCAATGACAAGATGAGCAAGTGACAAAAAGGAGGAACATGAGAGGGGACAATGCACAAAGATGGCTGGGGTTCAGGATGGGAACAGAAAAAGAAACCCAGGCCTGAGACCCAAGGCCTCCCTTCCCCAGCCTCCCTTCAGCCCCCTGCTCAGTCACTTACTGCCTGTTCAGTCACTGATGCATCTGTCTGTGGAGGAAAAAGACATCAGTCCAGGTGTGTGTGTGTGTGTGTGTGTGTGTGTGTGTGTGTGTGGTGTATCTCTGGCTGCCAGGACTCCTGCAGTACCTTCCTCTGCCTGAAGCCCAGCCCAGTCCAGCTGCAGAGCATCTGGGAGGTCCCTGAATTCAGGCCCAAGGATTGGCTCCCCTGAGTGTTTGGGCCTCAAAGCTGCTCAGGTACCAAGGACTCTGGCCTGCTGATCTGCTGAGACCTGGACGCCCCTCAGCCAGTGGCATGAGAGGCCTGGCTGGAGCCCCTGCCTCGGCCAGGCCACTTGAGTGTAACGACATCGCTCACATCAGAAATGGACAGATCCCATGGGACAGGAGAGATGGCCCTGGCAGCCAGAACCAAAGAATAGCAGGTGGCCCAGGGCATTGAGACTGGGGAGCCTTGGACCTGGGGCTGAGACTGTCATCTGATCAGGCCTTGGCTAAACTGGCAGGGGAGCACGTGGGGACGGGGCCCCAGGGACCACAGACCCTACCAAGGCAGCTGCAGCCTCACGGGTGACTGGAACAGAAGACTGAGTGTCTCCTGTCCAGTTTCCCAGTGGGCAGCATCAGGCCTGGACAGACTCAGTCTCCCTGTCTCCCTCCCAAGTGTCATTACCTGTAGGGATGTAGAAGGCAATGTTGTCTCTCGTGAAGCTGAAGTAGTCGGCAAAGCGTAAAAAGTGCCGCTGCACTTTGGGCCTCAGCTCCTTGGTCCTTCCTGTAGCCAAGATGGCCAGTGAGTGGCCATGAGAAAGACACTCCACAGATTTAAGTGTTTTCAGGCAGGTCTTGCTATGTGGCTCACTCTGGACTTATACTCATCCTGCCTCAGCGTCCCAGTGCTGGAGTGACACGGGCCAGCATACCTGGCTCACACCAAAAGTACTTTCGAATGAGTGAAGGGCTCCGACCCCTCTCCCGTGGGAGGTGGAATGTGACATGACTTCCTCCCCAACTTGGACTTGAGCTGGAGCAGTCTTTGGGGTCTTTAGGTATAGGGACACCCTCCCCCAAGTGTAACCAGGAGTGGTGACAGGACCCACCATAGAGGGTGAGGTAGAAGTACACCTTGTTTTGGAAGGAATCCGTGAAAGACACCACAGCGTACTGCTTGTAGTCAGTATGTGCCACTCTCATGATGAATCTCCCTGTTCCACGGTAACCTGCAGTGTGGACAGCAGGTGTCATTCCTGTCCTGGCTGGGAGACAGGGGCTGATCCCTTCCCCCAGGACTGGTCAGCAGGATCTTTTCCCCACAGGACAGTGTCTGTGTGGTGGGCCGGGAAGCCTGTGCCCTTGTGGGAGGATTCTGCCCCCAGGATCCCAACACCAGACCCTGCTACCAGAACTCACCACTGATCATGTCCTGGGTGTAATGGCCTGGAAGAGTAGTTGGAAAAAAATTTCTGGTCAAGTGATCACAGCCCTGGGCACTGTGAGAGGAGAGAGAGCGGTGGTTGAGCAGGGCAGTGACACGGATTTGGTCCCACTGAGAGGCCCTGTAAAGGACCAGAGCACAGCAGGATGCTAGGTCCTAATCTAGCCCAGCCTATGACAGCTGGTCCTTCTCTGTGGCAGAAGCCCCTC